>CAIGRL010198420.1:0-20167 GCA_903798325.1 Fraxinus xanthoxyloides | reverse complement strand
TGATTAATTAGCAGCTCAACAAAAGAGAAAATAGAAGAATCAATCCATTAATAACTGAAATTTCAAAACAAATTCATGTGAATGCCCTACAGAGAATATATTGCAAGTGTATATATACAGTCCAGCAAAGAGAAAGCGCGACGGCAGCAGAAAATGGAGGATAAAAACGTTTTCAATTATTACAATTTAATTTGATATAAAACGACGTCGTCGTTGTTGTATGTGTCAAACGACGCCGTTTCCAATTTCGAAAATCAGTTAATTCCGTTTCACAGGTCTTCCTTCTTCCTTCTGGTTTGCTGAGCTTCTTCTTCCCTTTTTACCCCAAATGCTTCCTCCATAACAATCCTTCTCCTCACATTGATCTTGTCCCCAAGACCTACATATATGAAAATGAAACTTAATCCATTTTGAGTCATCCCAAGTTGCACTTTTTTGGTGAAGAGTCTGACCTATGTATAAGCCATTGGGCTTCCGATGATGTTTGCATTGAACCATTCGAGTTTGTAGAATCGAAAGAGGTTGATGATCCGAATGTAAAAGTTTGGTTTCCTTTTGGTTATTTCAAAACTGGCATGATGTCATTTCCAAGCTATTTTTTTAACAAGGATACATGGAAAACTGGGTGAATTTTCGACCCTTCCGGTAAGGCTAACTGGCAAGCTACTTCCTGAATTATTTTAACGATATGGTACGGGCCAAAATATCTAGCAATCAGTTTGTGATGAGATCTGCATTCCAATGATTGTTGAGTATAAGGATGTAGTTAGAGAAAAAACCCAATCTCTCTCTTCCAATGATCTCTCTGTTCGATTCTTTTCAACATAGAGTTTCATTCGGGCCCTTGCCCATGATAGATTCTCCTTCAGTAGTTGGTCTAGTTTATATCTTTCCTGAAGCAAATCATCTATTGCAGCTACGTTAGACTGTTGATAGGGCCCCAGTGCCAACAGAGGTGGTTTCATTCCATATAAAGATTCAAACGGGGTCATTCTTATAGTAGTGTGATAGGTGGTGTTGTACCACCATTCAGCCAAAGACAGCCAACTTCCCCACTGTTCAGGGTGCTGGTAACATTAGTTAACCTTTTCAGTTTGCCCATATGTTTGAGGGTGATAGGTGGTGCTGAAATGCAATTTAGTTCCTAGGAGATGAAAGAGTTCCAGCCATAATTTGCTGGTGAAAACTTTGTTTCTATCAGAGATTATACTTAAAAGGCATTCTGTGCAATTTATAGATGTTTTCAAGGAAGAGTTGAGCTACTGATGAGGCTGAAAAAGGGTGGTCAAGGCTAGGAAATGTCCATATTTTGTGAATCGATCCACTACTACCAGAATGGCTTTTCTTCCTCCAGATTCAGGTAGCCCCTCAATGAAGTCCATGTTGATGTGGCTCCATGAGTGTAAAGGTTAAGGTAAGGGTTGCAGTAGTCCTAGGTAAGGAACATGTTGTCCCTTGCATCTTTAACATAGGTAGTCAACCCGTCTGATTTCTCGTGTCATCTTTAGCCAACAAAACAGTTGTTTTGCTCTATAGAGAGGCTATTATGAATACACAAATGGCCTCTTCCAGGTGAACCATGCAGGTTCTGAATTATTTTAGATCGAATGTCTCCCCTAGCCCGAACATATAATTTTCCTTTATGCTTTAACAACCCATTTTCATAAGTGAAATCAGGATCAGAGGTTGGACTTATTAGTAGTGACTGTATCTTCTCCTTCGCCTCCTTATTGTCCTCATAGCTCCATATAACCTCTTCAATCCATGCGGGTTTGACTACTGTTATATGTGAAAACTCGGGATTCCCATCACGTCTCCTTGAGAGGACATCTCCCACGACATTATCCACTCATCTTTTATAAATAATCTCATAGCTGAGGCTAAGGAATTTGGTAAGCCACTTCTGTTGGAGGGGAGTTGTGATCCTTTACTCAAGTAGGTACTTGAGTGCTTGGTGATCTGTCTTTACAACAAAGTGGTGGCCTTTTAGGTATTGCCTCCACTTATATATTGCAGTTACCAAGGCAAGTAACTCCTTCTCGTAAATAGAAAGCCCAATGTTTTTGAAGCCAATTGACCTACTTAAGTAAGCTAAAGGTGTTTTTCCCTGCATTAATACTGCTCCTATGCCCCCTTGACAGGCATCCGTTTCTATTATGAAAGGTTGGCTGAAATCAGGGAGGGCCAACACTGGGGTGGAACTCATTGCTTCTTTCAACAATACAAAAGCTAATAAGTTGTTTCTAACCAATTTAAGTTATCCTTCTTAAGTAGGTCAGTGAGAGGTTTGGCTATGATTCCATATCTTCGGACGAATTTTCTATAATAACCAGTGAGGCCTAGGAATCCCCTTAACTACTTGATGTTCATTGGTTGAGGCCACTGATTCATTGCTTCAACCTTGATAAGGTCCGCTGCTACCCCTTGCTGGTTGATGATGTGCCCCAAATGTTCTACCTGTTTTTGGCCAAAACTGCACTTGGAACTCTTGGCATACAACTGATGTTTCTGTAAGATTTTAAAGACTGATCTGAAATGGTGGCAATGTGAAACTAGATCTTGGCTGTAAACCAGAATATCATTCGAAAACACCATCACATAATCCCTTAGCTGCTCCTTAAAGACCTCATTCATGAGGCTCTGAAAAGTGGCAGGGGCATTGGCATCACCTTAAATTCATATAAGCCTTGGTTGGTTTTGAAGACGATTTTATGGGTATCAGCCTCTTTAACCCTGATTTGGTGGTACCCTGCCTTGAGGTCAATTTTCGAATAGAACTTGGATCCATTCAACTCATCCAAAAGCTAAATCAAAGGCATGGAAAATTTATCTTTAATAGTGAGGTTGTTTAACTACCTGTAATCTACACAAAACCGTCATGATCCATCTTTCTTCTTGACTAATAGGATTGGAGATGCAAAGGGGCTATTGATGTGCTTGATAATGCCACTATCTAGCATTTCCTTAACCATCTTTTCAATTTCAGATTTCTGGATGAAATGGCATCTGTACGCTCTTATCTTGAAAGGTTGAGCACCTTTCTTCAGGGGTATGGGTTGATCATGGGTTCGAGGAGGTGGCAATCATTTTGGTTCCTCAAACACTACAGGGAATTGATCAACCACTTCAGTGGTTTGGTCTAGGACCTCTTCTCCTTCATTCTCTATGATGGCATATAATTGTCCCATACTCCATACTATCGCTTTCTGAATAAATGGCTTATCTCTTCCACTTCCATCATCATTACATGAGGCTTTGTATTTTCACATCTTAGTGTTATCTCCTCATGCTCATGTTTGAACATAATATATCCTTGTTTGAAGTCGAATGTGACAAGCCCAAATTAACTTATCTAGTTAACACATAGCACCATGTCACTACCTCCTAATCTTAAGGTCCTCATTCTATACTAGAATTCCCAGTTGTGTACCTTCCAAACCAGTGGCTGCATTAAGGCTTTACTCTCCAGTTTTTCACCATTAGCCACCCTTACTATCATGGTTTTAGTCCCCTCTATAGTATAGTTCAGCACCTTGGCCAACCTCTCATCTATGAAGCTATGAATGCTTCCACTATCTACTAAAATAGATATGTTGCTTCCTTTGATAGTTCCTGGAATTCTGATAGTTCTGTGCCTTGGGTTTCCAGCTAGGGTACTGATAGATATTTCCATCACCTCTTCGTCATCTGATTCAGATCCCTTCTCTTCTTTAGTTTCACCCACCAATATGAAACTCAATACTCTATTTTTACACACATGCCCAACCGTGTATTTCTCATCACACTTGTAACACAACCCCAAGTTTCTCTTGGTTTAGAAGTTAGTATGTGTGATGGTTTTATAATTGTTTGGTGATTTAGTCACTTTTGGCCATCGTTATTTGGGTTTGGTTTCTTCAGGAGGTTTTGGAGGGTAAGGGTTCCACTTGTTAGGTGTGAAACTCTTAGGTTCTTGGTATTTGTTTATGGCTTGAATGGTAGATTCATGTAGGGTAGCCACCTTAAATGCTTTAGCCAGTATGTTGGGTTTCATCATCTTCACCATGGATTTAATCTCTCTTCTTAATCTACTGGTAAATATGGTAATATTGTAAGATTCAGGGACATGTTGTAAGGCTACCATTACCTGTGACTTTAGTTCTTCGAATTTCTACTGGTATTCTTCTATGGAGCCCAGCTATTTGATCTTACTGAAGATCTCTTCTACTTCCTCTCTTGTAGTTTTTGCAAAACCTCTTGCACAATTCTTCTGAAAACAAACTCCAACTAACTCTTAGGTGATTGGCTATGAACCCATCAAATCAGATATCAACCTTCCCCTTCAGGTACATTTCTGCCACTCCCACTCTCATATCAGCTAGGATCTGATGCAGTTGGAAATATTTCCTGGCTTTCCTCAGCCACTCCATGGGACCTTCTCCGCCAAAAGGAAATCTATCTTAAGGTAGCCTAGTGTTCCCCTTCAGTTCTCTTCTGGAAATAACACTAGCCTCCATACTGCTCCCTCCCGGTGTGTAAGTCTCACTCCCAAACTTAAAATCACCTATAGGTTCCTCCATCCCTTTGTTCTTCTGGTTGGTTCTCACATCAGTAGAAATTTGCCTTAAATGCAACAACCTTCTCATATTTTTTGTTCAAATCCTGCATAGCATCTTCGATTTTCTCTTATCTACTACTCAATACTTTAAGAGTTTGTTCTATAGATTCAAGTTGAATTTCCAATTGGCCAGTAACAACCTTAAAACTTGTACCCAATTCAGCCACTTCGAGATCTAAATTCTTCAAATGTTCTTGTTTTTGCCCTTGTATCCATTTATTACAATTACCCAGCAATATACGCCTGCTCTGATACCAATTTGTCACAGCTCGTCTTCGATTCCAGCTCCTTCACCGTAACACACTGCAACAGAAACCAGTTGATTAATTAGCAGCTCAACAAAAGAGAAAACAGAAATTGGAGGACGGGAGGAGACGCAAAATTGAGAAGAGATGAGAGATAAGTTGAATTGAAGAATCAATCACTAATAGCTGAAATCTCATAACAAATTCACGTGAATGCCCTATAGAGAATATATTGCTAGTGTATATATACATTCCAGCAGAGAGAAAGCTTGATGGCAACAGAAAATAGAGGATAAAAACATGTTCAATTATTACAATTTAAACGATGCCGTGTCTGTAAGTGTCGACACCATTTCCAATTTCAAAAATTTGTTAATTCTGTTTCACAGGTTCTTCTTTCTGGTTTGCTGAGCTTCTTCTTCCCTTCTTACCCCAAGTGCTTCCTCCATAACACAGCTTTTCGGGCATTCCTTCATATATCCTTTGGAATATCGAAGGTTTTCTTACTACCTTAGCAACTGTAGGTAGCATCATTTGGCTATTCTCTGTGCCTCCTTATGATATTTTGCTTTCATTATCAATTGTTTAGTTTGAAGATGTGCACAAGTCTTGTTTCTAATTTATTATACATCTTGATAATGAACAGGAAAAAAGGGTTTAGTTGCTTATGGCCGCTGCCCTTTTTCAAGGGGCGTCTATTGATCCTCTGATTGAATTGGCAATTGACTTTGACCCAAGGTATGTATCCTCAATAAGTTTGTATGGTTTCTGTATTTCATTCTGAGTCAGCTGTTGTATATTCATGTTTTTTTTCTAATCATGCTTGTTTTGGGATTTTATGTTTGAGCTTTATGAGTTTATTTGTGAATATTTATGATTTTATTTCTTTCATTGACTTATTTACAAATTAGATTTTGTTCAGATGAAGAAAACGTTGTAAGAATTATTATTTGCTGGCCTGTGCATGATATCTTTTCAATTAATAGAAATGTGTACAACTAAACTGAGAAGTGATTTGGAATGATTTGATGATTTGTCTCATTGTCTTGAGTCGTGTAGATTTCTGTGTCCAAGATGATGAAGTAAGATATTTTTTGCATTATAAAGTGATTATCCTTTGTTTTTGCTTAAATGATAAATTCCACTTAATCTTTTTTGTTAATATTTTATGGTATCATCTCTATGTCCTCTCTCTTGAACACTTGTCCTATAAGGCCAGTCTTTTTTTGGGATACTGGAAACATATATTATATCCTATCGTATCTTTTAACCATTTCAAGATTGTCGAAAGATGCATCATTTCACTATTCTTTTTCTCAATTAAGTCCTGTTAGGTTTTAGTTGATTTTATAATCTACAGTTATGTGAAAAAAATGACTTAAACTGATAGAGTGTGATAGTTCAAGGAGTAATGTGCAAATTGCTTAAAAGTTGGTTATTGGGTCTAGGGTTTCGAGTTTGGAACAAGGACGAAAACGACATGGATTTTCGCTTGACTGTCGCCAAGGGTTGACGCGAGCTACAAAAGCAAAAATATTGTCGCTAGACCGTCACCCCTCCTTCGCTCGAGCAACACCTTGTCGCTCGACTGTTGCTGGCCCTTCGCTCGATTAACAGCTTTATACGGAAATATTTTATTTCGCGTTTTAAAGACTTTTTTCTTGGCTCATCTGTTTTCTACCCTACCTATAAATATTCTAGAGCTACAGAACGAGAATTCTAAGGTTGATCGATAAGCAAACATTGCACTGTCAATTTTCTTTCATCCTTAAAACTTTCAACCTTCATATTTCTTTGAGATTCGTTCTTGGTAGTCAGAAAAACATCAGTTTCAATATTCAAATACCAAAACCCAAACTTCCTACATATTTGTCAGAGGTGTTGAAGATTGAGGAAGACGATTGGAGTTCTAGTCTGCGAAGAATGGGTTGTTCTTCGTGATCCACGGGAGATAGGCGATTCTACCAAGCTAGGGGCTGCTGCAGGATAGCGAAGTTCCAAGAGAGTGTTGGTTATTGTAATTGGAATTGGTGCAAGGGAGCAAAGAATACAGAAGAGCTGTCAGAATTGCAGTCAGGAGATCAGATAGTTCGTGTCGTCGTCTAGTCTGATAGACTATAAGTACAGAATCATTTATAATGGATTGACTGACAAAGTGCCAGGAGTTTTTCCAGTTGGATTTCTCCGTGAACAATTATTGTGTTCTTTATCGTTTTTGTTGTTTAATGTTTATGATAGGCAAACTACGGTAATTCAATATAGAATAATTTGACTTGCATGATTAACCATTTAAATAAGTATTAAAAGTGAGTTGTTGCTTTTTAATTCATAATTGTTTTTAATTTCGCATTAAATACCTATTCACCTCCTCTAGGTATTGTTAGGGTCGAACTTGTGTTTTTCAATTGGTATCAGAGCTTAATTTCGATTCCTGACCCTTATTTGATTTAATCTAGATGAGTATTTCTTTGTCTGTACCACTATATTTTGATGTAGTAATTATGCCTACTGGAAAGTTCGAATGAGAGCTTTTCTTAAGGCTTTAGATGAACGTATTTGGATTTGTGTGCAAAATGAGTGGATTCCGCCTACAACCACTGTTGATGGTGTAAGTACACCCACTGATATTTCTTTGTGGACCAAAACAAACTTGGATGAATGTAATTAGAACAATATAGGTTTGCATGCTTTGTTTTATAGCTATGTCTTCTGTGAAATTTAGAAGAGTGTCTATGTGTAAGACAACTAAGGAAGTTTGGGACATTTTGGAAACAACTCCATGATGGTACTAAAATTGTGAAAAACTCCAAATTGCAAATGTTGACGTCTAGATTTGAAAAAATTAGGATGAATGATGATGAGAGATTTGATGAGTTATATGTTAAGTTGCACAATATTGTGAATTCTAGTTTTAATCTAGACGAAAGGATCCCCAAGTCAAAAATCGTTCATAAGGTTCTTAGATCCTTACCTGAAAGGTTTAGACCTAAGGAAACTACAATTGAAGAAAGTAAGGACCTAGATAACGTTAAGGTAGAAGAACTCGTAGGATTCCCCAAACTTATGAATTGACCTTAGCGCAGCCTAAGAAACAAAAATCCATCTCTATAAATACTATTAGTGAAGTTGAGAGCGAGTCCACTGACATTGAGACACTTAGGGATGATGAAATTGCATATTTTGTTAAAAAATTTCAAAAGGTGATGAGAAATAGGAGAAAGCCTCAAGTGCTGAATAGTGAAATCCCTAATAAACTCTCGAGAGGTAGACGTAAGAAGAATACCTCTAGGACTCCCGTTAGTAAAACTTAATCTGTCAAATACCATGAGTGCAAAGGTTACGATCACTATAGGAATGAATGTCCTAATCTAAATAGGAGCTCGAATAAGGAAAGATGTAAGGCTTTAGCCGTGACCATAAGTGATGAGGAGTCGGATTCCAGCTCTCAAAATGAGATATCTGGTGGTGATGATGAACAAAAATTCATGGCCTTCACCTTGATTGCTGCAATTGAATCTGACCGTTAGATTGAGAGTCTAATGATGAGGTGAACATTCACGAGTTGTATCGTGAATTGTTTGAGGAGAGTCTCAAAATCAAGAAGGTCAACAAAGCCATTCTGAAAAAGGTGAACTAGTTTGAGCTTGAAAATGAAAAATTGCTGAGTAATTTTCAGGACTCGTCCAAGAAAGTGAGTGAGTTGAAACTCGTCAATGAAAACTTGGAGATTAAAGTTAAATCATTAAATTTTGATCTTGATAAATCTAATGCTCAATTTCAATCTTTCATGAGTGGCTCGCAGAAGCTAGTCAATCTGCTTGGGATGAACAAGCCTGCAAGTGACATGCATGGTTTGAGTTATGTTCATAATCGTGATGCTACAACTAGTACATCCAAGACCACGTTCGTTCCTTCCACGAACAAAGCTCNGTGAATGAGCTTGATCTTGAACTTGAAAAATTTCTGAACTCGACAAAGAAAGTAAGTGAGTTGAAGCTCGTCTATGAATACTTGGAGATTAAAGTTAAATCATTAAATTTTGATCTTGATAAATCTAATGCTCAATTTCAATCTTTCATGAGTGGCTCGCAGAAGCTAGTCAATCTGCTTGGGATGAACAAGCCTGCAAGTGACATGCATGGTTTGAGTTATGTTCATAATCGTGATGCTACAACTAGTACATCCAAGACCACGTTCGTTCCTTCCACGAACAAAGCTCTTGAGATTGCTTATCCGAAACCCAAAGGTAAGTGCGCTATTAAATCGAGACCTACCAAAGAGCGTAAGGTCAATTGTTCTACTTATCAGTAACAACCACTGAGCAGTTTTGAACCACGGTTCATTCCCACGTGCCACCACTGTGGTGCACTGGGATACATTCGACCTATGTGTCGTAACCATGTGCGTAGAAATAAGAATCTTGATTTCACTAGTAAG
Source organism: Fraxinus xanthoxyloides (assembly GCA_903798325.1). Classification (NCBI taxonomy): domain Eukaryota; kingdom Viridiplantae; phylum Streptophyta; class Magnoliopsida; order Lamiales; family Oleaceae; genus Fraxinus; species Fraxinus xanthoxyloides. The sequence continues at coordinate 10,888 of CAIGRL010198420.1, read as the reverse complement.
GTTGACTTTATTGCCAATCAAGTCAGTCACTTACTGAGATGATGACTCGGTTAACTTTTCTACTTCTAAGAAAGTTTAGGTCAAAAGGAGCGACCTCAAAAGTCGTGCAAATGGCCGTGCTCTTCATGGTGAGAGCATTCAAATTTCGCCCTAAATTGGTGTTTAGGTGCATGCATGTGTAGTCTAATGAGTCCATTCATTATGCATGCATCCCATTTATTTCTTTTCTTATTGTTTTGTTGTCTTTATCTCTTATGCTTTTTCTTGCTTTAAGCATTGTTTAAAAAAAATAAAATTGAAAAATGGGAAAAATACAAAAATATTTTCTTTTTGACAAACGACATATTATTATGATTATTAAACATGTTATGTATGACCAAGTAAGCATTTATCTGATTTACACTAATATTTCCATTGCTTGGTTTGGTTTAATTTGGNGAAAGTTTAGGTCAAAAGGAGCGACCTCAAAAGTCGTGCAAATGGCCGTGCTCTTCATGGTGAGAGCATTCAAATTTCGCCCTAAATTGGTGTTTAGGTGCATGCATGTGTAGTCTAATGAGTCCATTCATTATGCATGCATCCCATTTATTTCTTTTCTTATTGTTTTGTTGTCTTTATCTCTTATGCTTTTTCTTGCTTTAAGCATTGTTTAAAAAAAATAAAATTGAAAAATGGGAAAAATACAAAAATATTTTCTTTTTGACAAACGACATATTATTATGATTATTAAACATGTTATGTATGACCAAGTAAGCATTTATCTATTTTACACTGTTATTTCCATTACTTGGTTCGATTTAACATAAAGTATTGAGTATATGTGTCATCACGTAAACTTCTGTATTGCACACATGATGATCTTGTAAATGAGTCTAAACCGTGTGTGTGAGATTTGGGATGACAGTCACATGTTAATAGGGTGACCTCGAACGTGAATTGACCTACACTTAGATGACCTTAGCTCATGATAATCTCCCTACATTGTTGTATTTATGATAAAAAAAAATGATTGCTTAATTGGTTCATCTTATATTCTGTTTGAAGCCTATTTGACTCGAGTAATTAAGTCCGATGGGTTTTTTCATAACCTGAGGCCTATGGTCATCCGACTTGGGTTAACTGGCCTAAAGTTCGTTACAGGAGTTAATTTAGTCGATTAATGGTAGAGTTTGCACATAAAGCGATAAAAAATAAGCCATGCTCAAATTCAGGGGGAGAAAAGAAGAATTTATCATATAATTTTTTAGATCCTAAAATTTATTCGGGCTTGACTTTCATCAGTATGGATCATACTTATTTAACTGTGATATTTTGTATGTCATTTCTCACAAATTTAGGGTTTGGAGTCGTCTTCACGAGAAAATAGTGGTACATTATACAAATGAGTCATTTATATACTTTATTCCATCTTGAACATAATTGCGTTTGTGTGAAATTTTTTGATAATTCTTGATTTGTGATTGCATGCTTGATTTTAATCATCAAAGTGTCAAGTGCTTCATTTACTTACTTTGCATATTATTTAAAAAAAAATGCTACTTTTCTTAATTTTTGAATTTTTTGTGCTATTTTTGTCAATTGCCTTACCGCAAGCCTATCGTTGGAACACGCTCGAGTGAAAGCAGCAGAAGCTGCCTCACTCGAGTGACGGACCATAAATTTGAATGAAAATGTTATTTTCGCAGGGTTTAACGCATTTCACCACTTTTTTCAATTGATTTCTTCATATTTTTATAATCTCCCACACAAAATTGGTGCTTTGCTCACTCAATTAACACTTCAAATTCATCATTTAACGTGACATTTCATCAAATCATCCACTTTCAAGGTCAATTTCGAAGTTTATAGTGTTTTCACTTTTTTTTTTTTACGATTTTCTTTGCCATTTGTTGTTGACTATCCATTTTTCCTTGAGTGTTGTTGCATTACGTGTGTTTTGCATTCCCTTCCAGTTTTGCCCAACTCTTCACCGACACTTGGATTGATGGACCATTTTGGAATGATTTTGAGGATTTTTCCATGATTTTTCATTCATTTTGGTGTGCATTGTTAGTAATTGGGTTGCATTTACTTTAGTCTGTGGATTAGAGGTTGTTGTGCGCTTAGTTGGGAGTTTGGGTGGTAGTGCTTGTGGTTATAGTTGTTGACTATGGAGTTTGTGTTTAGTCAATGTGTTGGGTGCTCAGATGCTTCATTTTATTTTTGGTATTGGGTGGATTGAGATTGATTTGTGTGTTGGAATCGTCTGTTTGGGGACACCGCATAAGGACGTCCCGTCCCTTCATCATGATACCACATCCCTACGTCTAAGCACCATGGTACGTATTATGTCAAGTCCCCTACGTCTAGGCATCATTGCATGTCATCATGCACTCAAGTTAGGACATGTTGCATGTCATTTTACTTGCCTCGTTTTGTGGTATTCATGCATGCCATGCATTTCATGGTTTCATTTGTCCTATATCGAGGTTTTAATGATGTTTGTAATTCAATTCTTTCATATGCTGCCTAAGAGAGCACGTACTACTCCTTCCACTCCTGGTCCTTCGATTACTTTTAGTCGATCTCAGTTCGTTTCTGCTGTGGCTCATGATTTTTTGGGTCACAGTTCTCCCAGTGCCCCGTACTATTTGAGCGCGAGGTCATCATGCTTGACTTGTCTCCTGACCTCGCTGCTATTTTCTCTTCCTGGGGCTGGGAACCACTTCTTGTTGATTTGATACCTCCTCCAGCCTTATTAGTACAAGAGTTCTACACTAACATCCATGATGTTAGTGGTACGTCATTTAGGGTTTTTCTTAGAGGTCGGATAGTTAAGATCACTCCGGATATCATTTCGAGTCTTATTCATATTCCGCGAGTCATTCACCCACTATTTTCCTATCTTACTCCTGATTCACTTCCATCGGACACTTTGGTCTAATCCACGGTGCTAAATACACCGGTGGAGGGTGGTCCAGGTGCGATGCGCACTGGATCGCCCACTGACCGATAGATTTTGTTGCGCATTGTGTGCACTAATATGTGGCTGGTCTATCATATATCCTCCTTACCCATGGAGAAGACTCATTTTCTTTACGCACTGCTGTAGGGTGATTCCATTGATCTCCCACCGTTTGTTTGTCAATAGATTTTGCGTGCCTTCCGGACCATGGGAACACGGGTTGGGCTGCCTTATGTTTGTCTCATTTATAAGTTAGTCACTGCCCTAGGAGCTAGTTTTCCATGGGGGTTCCACGACGGGTATCTGGGCCTATTGGCCATACCACTATCGCTCAGTGCATGTCTCATGTTTCCACTTCTGGGCCCGCACAGCCTCATGCTGATCCTACTTTGCTGGCCAATCCTATTGATGACCTGATATTCGTTGACTCCTTCGATTTTCCATCTTTTGCTACTCCTCTTGAGTCTATCGATATTCCCTCTACTTATGGGTCAGTGCCTCCTCCTCCATCTACTTTTGAGTCGGTTCCTCCACTTGCTGGTATTCCCTCTATTCCCGTTGATCCTTCTGTGGCTCTTTTGGGACAGATGACCGTGATGATCGAGTAGAAGGCTCGGATGATGGTTGAGCTTACACAGCTTCGTGCCACCGTTTATCGTCACACCACCGAGTTTGCTACACTGCAGGGTGTTGTTGGCTACATTCAGCGTGGTTTACGATAGATTCGTCGCCATTGGGACGATGCTTCCGAGGAGATGACGGACTTCAATAATGCTGATGATGCTACCGGTGCTGTTTAGCTTGTAGGTTACTTGTCATTTTGTGACAAAAAAGGGGAGTATGATTATTGATGGCACTATATATTTTGTATAGTTGATGGGGAGTTGACGTGTACAATTTTTTTATATCTAGATTTGTGTGCTTACATGATGTATTTTTGTCAAATCTGGATGTACTTGTCATTTTGCGATACATAATATTTTTTGACTGAATTTAATATTAATATGATATCATTTTTTCAATTGAATTGCATTTTATGAGTTGCAATTTATGTCTTAGCGGGTCGTTGGGGTGAGATATAGATACATTGTGACATTTGACCTGATATATACTGTATTGATATTTTATACTTATGTCTTATTATGTCTTAAGGGGTCATTGGGGTGAGATATAGATACATTTACCTATTGCTTGAACACATTAAGAGTTTGCAATAAGGGGGAGCACATGCATATTTGGTTGAGTTTAGTTTCGCTAAACTAAGTTTTTGATGTTTTTATAGTGTGTATATTTCGTTTTGGTATGTTGGGTTGCATTGATACTGTGTCTTAGTTTAGCTAGTGATTTCAAACTGAAAAATATGTTATATGAGTTACAATCCCTTACGATTGTTTAAGTGACACTTACAATTGAACTGTTTGAACTATGATTATCTTTGATCCTATTTTCCACACATTTTACACTGGTATTAAAGTTGTCTATTTCAGGAAACAGGTACTGCAGAGTTCGTTCAAGACAGTTTGTAGTTTATGTTGAGTCATTGTTTTGAGTCTGTAACTTTTATTTTATTACTGTCTTGATATAAATTAGTGTTTTGTCACAGAATGTCAAATGAGGAGTTTGTTAGGTTTTAGTTGACTTTGTAATTGACCAATTCTATGAACAAAATGACTTAAATTGATTAGGTTTGATAATTCAAAGAGTAATGTGCAAATTACTTAAAAGTTGGTTATTAGGTCTAGTGTTTCAAGTTTGGAACAAGGAAGAAAACAACGCGAATTTTCGTTGGACTGTCGCCAAGGGTTGACTCGAGTTACAAAAACAGAAATATCGACGCTAGACCGTCGCCCCTCCTTCACTCGAGCGACACCTCTCGCTCGATTGTCATTGGCCCTTTACTTGAGCGACAATTTTATATGGAAATATTTTATTTTGCATTTTAAAAACATTTTTCCTGGCCCATCAATTTTCTACCCTACCTATAAATATCCTATAGCTACAAAATGAGTATTCTAAGGTTGATCAATAAGTAAACATTGTGTTGTCAATTTTCTTTCGTCCTTGAAGCTTTCAACCTTCATGTTTCTTTGAGATTCGTTCTTGGTAGTCAGAAAAATATCATTTTCAATATCCAAATACATAACTGTCACAGGTGCTGAAGATTGAGGAAGGCGATTGGAGTTCCAGTCTGTGAAGAATGGGTTGTTCTTCGTGATCCACGGGAGATAGGCAATTTTACCAAGTTAGGGGATACTGCAGAATAACAGAGTTCCAGGAGACCGTTGGTTATTGTAGTTGGAATTGGTGCAGGGAAGCACATAATTTAGGAGAACTGTCAGAATTACAGTTAGGAGATCAGATAGTTCGTGTCGTCGTCTAGTCTGGTAAACTGTAAGTACAGAATCGTTTGTAGTAGATTGACTGACAAAGTGTCCAGAGTTTTTCCTAGTTGGGTTTCTCCATGAATAATTCCTGTGTTATTTACTGCTTTGTTGTTTGATGTTTATGATAGGCAAATTGCGGTAATTCAACATATGATAATTTGACTTGCATGATTAACCATCTAGATAAGAATTAAAAGTGACTTGTTACTTTTTAATTCGTAATTGTTTTTAATTCTGCATTAAATATCTATTCACCCCTCTCTAGGTATTGTTAGGTCGAACTTGCGTTTTTCAACTCCTATTAATGTTCTTCTGATGCATAATTTTTCTTTATTTGCAGCATTGTTCTTGGTGCTTTTGTTGGTTGTGCTGTGGCATTTGGTTGTAGAGAGTACCTATACCTTGGTAGCCTACTGTCTACTGGTCTCTCCATCCTCTTCTGGTTGCACTTCATGTCTTTCGATTTTTGGTGGTTCCACGGCCCTTTTCAAATTTGAGGTAGTAAATTAATTATCCTTTGTAGTTTATGTGAAAATGCAAAGTGGGTACCGGGTAGAAATTATTACAATAGTTTGATGGCATATATCCTTCTTATCTCGTAGTTGTATTTGGGTCTTTTGGTGTTTGTGGGCTATATCATCGTTGACACCCAGGACATAATTGAGAAGGCACACTTCGGGGATATAGACTATGTGAGACACGCCCTGACCCTCTTCACTGATTTTGGCGCTGTCTTCGTTAGAATCCTCATCATCATGGTAACCACTAGGATTTTAATTTTGTGAATATTTCAAAATATTTGGATCTGTTGGATATGATCATATCATTGTTTTGGACTGACCTCATCAAATTTTATCGTGTAGTTAAAGAATGCGCGGGAAAAGGAAGAGAAGAGGAGAAACTGAGTTAGCTGTGCAACAATGATATAGGCAGTATACTAGATGACTCCCTTGTCGAAAACTTGTTTTTCCTTTGTGACCCAAATGTTATAGCAGTTGAAATTTATTAGGTTTATGAAGTGCTGAGAATGTGTTTTGTACCTACATGTCACATGTAATTCTTCTCTCTCTCTCTTAAATGGTATCATTTTGAAAAATTTCTTGTATATATACTGGGGAACTCCTTTATGAGGGTTGAAGGTTATTTGTTCCTCACAATGTGTTACTTTTTTGAGGAAAGCAATTTAGATTTGTTCTCTTTTTGAGTAGAGATGTTTAAGCATGTGAAGATGTTAAGGAATAAACTATTGATAAAGCATGTTATGATTTGGGTACATGTACAATTAGAATATAAAAAGGTAGACAAGCTGTGGGATATTCACCAGGATACTTGAAACATAAAAAAACATCACTGTTTAGTTGTCGATTTTCATCATAATGAATATAGAACTTGGGAAAATATTTCTGGAGACTGCAAATTTCACATTTTGAGAGATTTATATTTCGTTGTTAGCCATTTAAATGCGATTGCCTCCTAGTTCTTTTAATCTAGTATTGTTCAGTTACAAAGTCTTGGTTGGAGTTCTTGTGTTATTCTCTGAGAAAGTAATAAGGCAACGTTTAGCTTTCTTCGATTGAGGATTTGATTAGTCTTGTTCCATGGGCGAAGCACGTAGGATTATGCTACTTTATCAGAACAAATTGACAAATGCAGTAACAAATGAAGTGGCTACGAATAATTGGTTTACAGTCGTTTTCCTGAGGCAACAAGAGCTGTCATTTAGTCATAATGATTGTGTTTCCCCTTTTCTATGGTGTTTCCTCATTGTCGTTGTCTACTTTTTTGAGCTTTCTAGGATTGAATGAAATTATGTCCTTTTTTAGTTTATTTTTTTCGTATTTTTTTTAAATGCACATTTTCCCATAAAATAATTTTATACGTAAATTTTTAAAAAAAAAAATTCTACTTTTTATCCACATATTTTTCAAAAAATTACTATTACAAAATTTCCCCCAAAAATGGAGTTCAAACATTATGCCCATGTTTAATTCCCATTATTTTTAGGAAGAATGTGCTAGAGAATAACAATTTTTTTTTTGAAAAACGAGTCAATGAAAAATAAGAAAAATTGAGATTAAAATGAGTTTTTGAAAAAATGAGCCGAAACAGGGGCTATATAAAGTTATAAACTTCGACAAAAATGCGTTCATGCATGTTCTTTTTAAACACGCGAATCCTTAACCATCTAACGAATACATTGGGACCAATGAATAAATGTAGGAAATCACAATGAGTCTTGTGGAATTGAAAAGTTAAGTAAATTGGTTAAGTAAATGTTGATAAATTTAAGACTAAAATGAAAAGCATAATATATAAAATCTAACATAAATTATGTTTTTATTTTTGAAGAGTAACTCTTACATAATTAATTGCTCTAAACAATAATGTCATTACTCCTAAAGAGCACGATATTATTGTTATTCTGAAATGAAATACAATTCAGACAAGCACAATTTTATATTTATTAATACTCTTGAAAAATATTATGTGGTTATTTTTTAAGAATCACAATTTGAACATTTCAATGTAAATATTACATTGATCTGGGAAAATTGAAATTTTGATTAAATTGCTTATAAAAAAAATATTTTATATCAATATTTCTGAAAAGTATTATTTTGAGACTCTAGAAAAGTCAATATTGTGTGATATGAAATGATAACTTACTATTGTTAGTAATTTGTTCTCCACTAAATAAAAGAGAAACTTACAAAGTTTTCAATAGTGTTTTTAATTGGTACACTATACTAAACTTTAGTAACCATTTCGATAAATATTGTACTGAATCAGAAGTCCAATAACTTTTATATTTTATTATTTGACATATCCAGTTAGATTATTGCTGGATCAATAATGGTGCAAAATTAAAAATTCAAATAGACATTTAACGAAAATCAGAAGATTATTCACTCTAAATAATTCATATATGATACTAAAGAATTCATATATGATATTTGTTTTCTCTATTATTGGCCGTTAATCATCACAAGCAAAATAGGGACTGAATTTTCCATATACTTCTGAAAATTAATTAGGGTAATAATTGAGTTCACATCATCCACTACATTGATCATGTAGATATTATCCGTATCTAACAGATTTGATACATCTACAAAATTATTACATAGTATTCTCAACATGAAGTTTTGCAAAATTATTGCTCAAATTTTAAATTATGAGCATAATTTTCAAATTATATAATTAAAACGGTGTGTCTTATTAATGTTAACGATCCTAAATCTCAACATTTTAATAAATGTTATTTAGAATATCGGTAAATAGTTTAATATTATTGTGTGTTAAATGCCTCCAATTAATTTAATTGAGAACGAAGTACTTTCCATTTCTATTAGAGAGTATTATTACACATTATGTCAATATCATAGTTCTCCCTGTTATACTGACTTATGATCAAAGCCTAATTTTTCATCTACTTATTTTGATAGTGCAATATATGTAAAATTGATTCACCATCATGCACTAAGATGGAAAGTAAAGAATGTTGAAAATAAATGAGTAGTTTGAACCCCTATACAATATCTCAAGTCCTAACAAGTGATATTTTATAAAGTGGTTTGTTGATTGTCAATTTGATTGGACAATTCTCTCAACATTAAAGGGAATTAAGAAGTTGAAAATAATGTAAAAATGCATTATTATTATCTAAATTCTCGCAAAAGATCATTTAAATCAGAAGTTCGAAAGATGATTTATTTAGATACATTTACTGACCAATGAGATCAACAATATCTCACACACGAGTTTTAAATACTCGAACTTGAATGAACGAATGACAATTATTTAATATTATATTTGATAAATTTATGGCCGCCTGAAGTGTGATGTATTTGATTCTAATATAAAAATCTCCAAACGAAAATGGAGTAATTAGAAAAGATAGGTTCCATTAAGGAGTCATGTACTCTTGATGAGTTTTTAGACCTAACAAATTATAAAACTCTAGAAGAGGTTCAGGTACCTGATAGATTGAAAATTGAGACATCTCAATAAATTATGTCATTATAGAAAAGAAATAGAATAAAAAAGAAATAGTTGTCGACAATACTTTTGAACGTAATGTACTGCATCATATTATGAATAGCGCAGAATCGAAATAAATTCATTGAAATTTAATCGATCGAAATAATGATTGACTATATAAAATGACGCGATCATAATAAAATTGAATTTATTAGAGAAACTTGAAGTTTGTGAACGCAATCTTAGTAAAATTAAACTTAATAGCAAAATCTGAAATTTTTGGATCCATACTCTGAACACCTAAAGTGTATAATTATGCGAAATGAAAGTGAAAAAACTAAAATCGTAATATGAAATGTACATCTCTTTATATAATAAATTTCACGAAGACTTGTATAAATAGAAAAATTATCATATGGTAAATGTAATAACAAGTCTTTATTTAATTAGCATGACTGTATGAAATTTGATATGCATGTAATATTATAAACAATTTATCTTGTATGATTTTAATACTATCTTGGAAAAATTTTATATGCTTGAAGCATATAATTCAAGCAATATTATCATGAAGGGAGTGAACACGCGTTGTACTATTTTTTTCTTGACCAAATTTTGTCCCATTGGATTTTCTTGGCAATGTTTTTAATAAGACAACTTTTGTAGTGTACTTAAAAAAATAGTGCACTCTTTTTCCTTCATTAGGATTTTTTCCAAGAGGTTTTCCTAATAAGATTTTAACGAAGTATATTTTTTATGTAATGAATGTCCATAACCTAAAAGATATTTACCTTCAAAATAATACTCTAATATATATGAAACCTTTGAAAAGATTAACAAAAACTATTTTTTGAATTATCATGTTACTACAGTCATCAAGTTTTGTCTCATTGGATTTTAATGAAAATTTTGACGTACAAGACATTAATATTGAAGATATTGACATACAAGACATGGATTGATTGATACAAGAATTGAAATCAAGGGGAGTAGTTGTACTCTTTTTCTTTAGCTCAAGTTTTGTCCTACTGAATATTCTTGATAAGATTTTAAGGAGATAGATATTTTGTAATGTGTCATTCAAGGGAGTGTTGTAAATAATATGATTATTAGTAAATGACAATTATACCCCTGCAATCTTAGTTTTTATACTAATATATCCATAATTATTTTCTATAAATATGGAGCTTTGATTTTTAATAAAATACACACAAAGTCTATTGATTTCTATGGCTTTCTCTTTCTAGTTTTTAACATGATTGATGTGGTTGAAGTTTTGATTTAGTTTCCCATAAAATGATTTTCTATGTCATTGAACTTTTAATTTACTGGTAGTAAGCAAGTTTTGTGTATTGGTTGAATGATATTCAATTTTTCATTCAATTCAATTTATTATTATTATTTATTATAAATTATTGCAAAATAAATTTATAGTCCAATTAAGTACCTGAGGAGTTAAGAAAATGAAAAGGCAAAAAACGAATTAGCATTAGTTAATTTAATTTTCTTTGAGCAATGCCTTATAACTGATGTATAAGAGGAAGAAACATATATATATATATACTAGTTTTTGGCCGTG
>CAIGRL010198367.1:0-16640 GCA_903798325.1 Fraxinus xanthoxyloides | reverse complement strand
GTGGTGTTGTTGGTTTGGAGATCGATTGTTCATTGTGGTGTTGATTTGGTGGTTTATCTTAGTTTGATTCTTGGTGTTATTGAAGACCCGAAACTTACATTATCATTTGACGTCCTTAATAAATTTTGGTTCAAGATATGCCCTTGCATGAGTTTTTTTTTTCTTTTCTTGTATTTCCCTGAATAATTCTTATTTGGCCTCTAGCCTAGATAGTTTAACTAGTTATGAGAATTAGTATGGAGAAAATGCACTGATTAATCTTTCCATTGGCACAAGTTAATTGTGTATTTGACTTGTATTTTCAAGACCAAAATTTTTCGATGCCAAATTTTTGCATAAAAGTAAATTGAACAATTACATTTAAAAGGAATTCCGTAATAATTGATTATTTGCATTGAAATTATAGCAAAAGCATAAAGAGCTGTGTTCAAAATACTTGATAGAAGTATATACTAGCACAAGGAACATGTTTTACATTCTTCCCAAATTAATGAATAAAAAATCAGTATGCAAATGCAATATAACTAACGCTATGTGACTTTGTAATGTTACAAACCCATTTGACATCGCCCGAGATGCTTGAAGTCAAATAATTGTGATTTTGTAATGTTACATGTCCAATCAACCAAAATCACAAACATTAACAAAAAAAAAAACACATTATAAAAATTTCGATTCAATCCTCAATATAAAGTGTATGATACCGAAAAACAAACGTGAAACTGTGTTAAAGTGTAATCCAAATTCCGTTGCGTATTGTTGATTTGGTTGAAAAGCTTTGAAGAAGTCTAAAAGATGGATCAATGGGAAGAAGTTGTTGCATTTTGGCTCCCTATGTTCTCATCTCCAGCTCTATCGCCCAGAACAAAGGGTCTCACACTCATTGCTTGCAAGTTTGGCTCTCGAGCACTGAAGACGCTGCTCGCTGCCTAAGAGGGCGCCACTGTTGTTTGGCTCAAGTTCTGTTTCGCAATTTGACAAAAAAAAAATTTGATAATTTTTCCATCGAAAACTCTATTTTTAGAGTTTGACATATACTCTATACCCCTGTTTGACCCCCATTTATTTCTCTTTCTCATTTTCATTCTCATTTTTTTCTCTTTCTTTCTTTTTAACCACACATTCTCCAAATAAAATAATATTACACAAATCTAAAAATTTTCATCACTTTTCCACAACACATTATCCCACAATCACTATTTCAAAAATTCTATTCTCATTAAAATGAGATTCAAACACACACTATATATATATAATTAGCTCTTCATTGTTATAGTAATAAGTGGAAAACATAAAATAATTTTTTTTTTCATCTTATAGTGAATTCTCCTCTACTTCCCATGAGATTCTTCACGTCAAAATTTGTGTTCTTGTTTACTTTCGTATTGTCATATTATACTCATTTTCTTGAATTTCTAGATAATGGATCAGAGCGAGATTCAATTAACTCAGTTTGAGGTTCGTTTTCTGCAATGGCAATTATGAAATATGATATTCCGCTTTTGGAACACAACATGAGATTTTCGCTATGGTAGGTAAAGATGCGAGCAGTGTTTGCTCAGATGAATTTGGATAATTTTTTGTTGGAATTTCACAAGATGTCCTCAACTTGGACGCTAGAGGAGAAACAATGTAAGGATCGAAATGTCCTATCACAGATTCATCTTCATTTTTCGAATCACATTTTTCATGACGTTTTAAAGGAGAAATTTGTCTCTGCACTATGGTTAAAATTGAAGCAATTATGCATGACGAAAAGTATAACTAGTAAATTACATTTGAAGCAACGATTGTATTCTCATTATGTGATAGAATGTACATCACTAGAAGATCACCTAACCATTTTAAGGAAATTATTGTTGATTTGGAAACCTTGGAGGTCAAGTTTGATAACCAAGATTTATGATTGATTTAGTTGTGTTTAATCCCACTTCATATATATCTTTTAGAAATACGATCTTAAATAGCCGTGATACTCTCACCATGAAGAAGCATATAATGCTCTTTTTTTTTTTAAATTAGATGTAGTATCTTGTTGGATCTGAGGCTTATGAAGATGGCCTCGTTGTTCATGGTGATCATGTGAGTGGTAGATTGAGGTTTAATGACACTAATAAAATCTTTAATTATTGCAAGAAAAAGAACATGTTAAGAATGATTGTTACAAGTTGTAGAATAAGGATAAATCAGTTACTACAAATTAGAAAGAAAAACAACTAGAAACTTTAGGTGATGCCGGTATTAGAGAATATTGCTGCAATGATGGAGAACTTTTGATTATTTCTAATGGCAACTTCGAACCTGATTGGATACTAAATGTACCTTACACATTTCCTATGTAGCCTAATTGGGATTGATTTTCAACATATGAAACAACTTATAAATGTGTTGTGATGATGGAAAATAATGCACCTTGTAAGATAGCTAGCATTTGGATGGTCAAAATTAAGATGTTTGATGGGACTGTCGGGACATTTGATGACGTGAGACATGTTCCAAATTAGAAGAGAAATCTTATTTACTCGAGTACTCCTAATTCAAAAGGGTACAATATACTAGTGAAAATGGAGCCTTGAAAGTTAGTAAATGTGCCCACATTGTGATGAAGGGATAGAGAATTTCCCAATTATATGTTTTGTTGAGCTCTATATAATCTTTGGATACCAATCAATAGAAATTAGAAACTTAAGTAGATTTCAATTTTGATATAGTAATGTTGGAGCTTAGTTTAAGATCTATATTAAAGAATACATCTCAATCGAGTTCAAACATTATGGATAATATCATCTTCCACCATCACCAACGGTGCCACAGTATTCAAATGCTAGAGATAGACCCAGGAGATATTAGGTCTTCACAAGGATACATATAAGTTTGATTTTGTTTTAAATGTGGTTGAACGTATCGAGTCTAGTGGAAAACCTTATACACAAGTAGTTATTTATGTTAATTCGATTACAGGGTATGTTTTTGCTCCAATTGGTAATTATTGAGTTAACTGTGATCTTGTTGCTTGTGGTGGTAATTAGAGTAACATTGACTCCGAAGGTAATCTTACTAAGTAGCGTTTGGATTCAGTTGATATTCAGTTATTGAGTTTCCCCTAATTGAGCTTTGTAGAAGAGGTGAAGAATTTTTCTGTTGAAGAATCTTACGTGGAAATTTTTTTGAACTGTAAAGAGTAATTCCTTACATTGAAATTTGTGTCAAGATGGAGATTTGTTGAAATGAGACCCAAATTTAGTTGGGTATTGGCGATTTGGTTGAAGAAGTCTAAACGATGAACCCAGGAGAAGAAGTCACTGCATTTTGGCTCGATGCATGCTCATCTCCCACTCAAGCGCTCAGAATAGAGGGTTTGGGAACTTGGCGAGCTCTGGAGGCGTCGCTTTTTTCCACGATGGCGCCCCCTTGAGCGCCGCTATTGTCCTGCCAAAACTTCATTTCGCAATTTGACAAGTTTTTTTTTCATAATCTTTCCGTATAAAACACTATTTTTAGGGTTTGATGTGTACTCTATATATAGTTGGCTATACAACGTGATAGGGATAAGTTGAAAACACAAAATTACTATATCCTTTCATCTTATAGTGAATTCTCCTCTTTTGTCGGTGCGTACTCTATTCTTTTTTACTTTTATATTATCATATTATTCTCCTCTTCTTGAATTTCTAACAAATTGTATAGAACAAAATATGTGAATGTGAAGTTTTACTTATCTAATGCACATTGCACGATATGATATGTTTCAGATTTTAAGAAAGATGGTACGCAAAATAATTTATGTATCTCTATAAGTTACCTAAATCAAGCATAACAAATATTTCAATCTAATCAATCCAATCCGCAAAGCATTTGGTTCACTAAATATGGAGTGATGATTTGGATGTACATTGATTCATAAAAATTTGGGATTTTTCGAATAAAATAGATTGTGTAAAAAATAAAAAATGGAAAATTGTTGTTTATATATGCCTCATTCCTCTGTTCTTGCATTTGGGAGACTTCTTCTTAGAACCGAGACGAAGGAGAACTTCTTAGACAAGAATTTTTATGAAAAATAGCTCTGAGACCCGGCGAAATGTCTTTGGTCGATGAACAGGTCATCCGACGTGCAAGAGTTTGCATCTCTTCATTTTTCAACTCCAATGTTTTAAGAGATTTTGCATTATCCAGTGTAGACGGGTTCTCTATGGCAAATTGAGATGATGAACGATTAGGGGTCCCAATCAAGGATTTATGACTTTGATTGTAAAATGATACAAATGCTAATGAATTTTATAAAATCAATGAAATATAAAAGCATGTGCATCAATTGTGAAAGGATTTTGCACTAGAGAATTCAATCTATGTAAATTAGTATGTATATTGATGAAGATACATATGAGGAAATATTGAAATGTTAGATGTTCGATATAAGGAAATAAAACTTTGAGTCGAATACCATGCATTGGAAGGATAATGAAGCGCAAAACTTCTGGGATCTGAATATGAGGGAATAATGCTATTTAGCCATATTGGAGTTATACTCTCAATCTATGTGATGCTAAGTAATAGACTAAATATAAAGTAAAATTCAATGACTTATTTAATTGTACTTATCATTTAATATGAAATTAGCATTATATAGACGAGTAGGGCTAAATAGCATTACTCAATATGATGATTTTTTTTAATGGAATAATTGACAGAAATGTGATTTAAGAATTACTATTTCTACTTTTATAATTCAGTATTAAATGGAATAAAAAACATGAGGTAAAATATGAGTCTGTTATGTAAAAGGTGTATGTGATGTAATTTCCACAAAGTATAAAATAAAATAGAAATGACAGAGGTATATATGGGCTAAACTTGATTTTTGGTAAAAAGGAAATAAATATTAACAACTTATTTTCTAAATTAAAACTTAAAATGTAGGGATTGGGATAATTTTTCCAATTATTATTTTAGTTTGATTTTAAAAAAAATTATCTTCAGGTTATCCGATGAGTTTCTATCTCTAGGATGCCATTTGAAAAATTAGACATAGCTTATATTCCATATTCCTTCACTAGACTAGTAAAATAAATTTGTGTTTGTTTGGTTTTAGTTGATTTTGTATGCAAATTCCGTGGACAAAATGTCTTAATTTGATAAGATGTAAAAGTTCAAGTAGTAATGTGCAATTTGTTCAAAAGTTAGTAGGTCTAGGGTTTCGAGTTTGGAACAAGGAGGAAAACGACGTGACTTTTCGCTGGACTGTCACCAAGGGTTGTCTCGAACTACTAAAGTAGAAATATCTTTGCTAGAACGTCTCTCCTCCTTCGTTTGAGCGATAGGCTGTCACTCAACTATCGCTAAGATCTCGCTCAAGCGACAGTGCTGTCTAGAAAATTTTTATTTCGCGATTTCAAACTTTTTACCTGGTCCATACTTTTCTTGACCTACCTATAAATATCAGAATTCACATGTACGTTTTTCTAAGGTTGAACAATTGAGAGAGTTTTGTCAGAGAGAGTGATTCATTCATATCACATCATTCAACATTAATTCTTGTGAGATTATTTGGTGAGAAAAACATTGAGAGCATAATCCAAATACCAAATCATTACTTCCTATAGAGCTGGTCAGAGTTCTGAAGATCTAAGAAAGTTGACATGAGTTCCTGTTTGTGAAGAACAGGTCATTATTCGTGATCCATTGGTGATAGATGAATTCACAACGCTTAGAGTACGCAATGGAGTAGATTCCACAAAGAGCTTTGGCAACTACAGCTAAGGATTGGGTAGGGGAGCACGGGATCCAGGGTGAGCTGTTAGGAGTGTAATCGGGAAATCAGATAGCACGGGTCATCTAATCTGGTAGACTATAAGTTGTTATATTTATTTATATTGGATTGACTGGCAAAGTGCCCAGAGTTTTTCCCAGAGTTAGGTTTCTCCATGAATATCCGTTGTTTGATTTATTGCTTTACTATTTATTGTTTATTATACTACTGCGATAATTAAACTTAGGACAAATTGATATGCATGTTTAATAATCTAATTAAGAATTAAAAGTGACTTGTTGTTGTTTAATTCGATATATTTTTAAATTCCGTATATTACACCTATTTACCCCCCTCTAGGTATTGTTAGGGTCGAACTTGCGTTTCTCAATTGGTATCAGAGACTTAAGTCGATTCCTGGCCCTTAGTTTATTATTCTAGATGAATCAGTTCTTGTATGTGCCTTCGTTCTTCGACGGAAGCAATTATATTTGCTAAAAGTTTGAATGAGAGCTTTCCTCAAAGCGCTGGATGAACGTATTTAGGTTAGCGTTCAAATTGGGTGGGCTCCACCTGCAACTACTGTTGAAGGTGTTGTCACACCGACTGATATCTTCTTTTGGTTGAAAACAAATCTTGATGAATGTAATTGGAACAATAAGGGTCTTCATGCCCTATTCATGACTTTGTCTGCTGAAGAGTTTAGGCATGTATCGATGTATGAAATTGTTAAGGAAGTTTGAGATATTCTAGAAACCACACACGAGGGAACTAAAACTGTTAAGAACTCTAAACTACAAATGTTAACCACTAAGTTTGAAGAGATAAGGATGGATGATGATGAGACATTTGATAGTTTCTATAACTTAATGACATTGTCAATTCCAGTTTTAAGTTAGGTGAGAAGATCTCTGAGACCAAAATTGTTAGGAAAGTCCTTAGATCATTACCCGAAAGGTTTAGATCTAAGGTCACTGCTATAGAAGAGAGTAAGGACTTGAATGTTGTTAAGATTGAAGAACTCGTAGATCACTTCAAACTTATGAACTCACTGTCTCACACCCCAAAAAGGTTAAATCCATCGCCATGAACACTGTTAGAGAAGAGGAGAGCGAGTCCATTGACCTAGAGACCTTTAGGACAATTTTTGTCAAAAAATTACTGAAGGTGATGAGGAATAGGAGAAAGCCTCAGAAGTGGAATAGTGAAGTCACTAGTAAACTCTCGAGAGGTAAACATGAGAAAACACCTCTAGCACTCCCGTTAAGAAATCTCAATTTTTCCAATGTGAGTGCAAGGGATTTGGTCACATTAGGAGTGAATGTCCTAATTTGAAGAGGAGTTCGGGTAAAGAACAGCGTAAGGCTTTAGCTGTGACCATGAGTGATGAGGAGTCAGATTTCAACTCTCAAAATGAGACATCTGGTGATGAGGATGAACAAAAAGTCATGACCTTCAACTCGATTACTACAATTGAATTTGACCGTGAGATTGAGAAGGTTGAAAAGGAGGATGAGAGTGAAAAGTCTGAAGAAGGGTCTGATGATGAGATTGATATTCATGAATCTTATAGTGAATTATTTGAGGAGAGTCTCAAAATTAAGAAGTTCAATAATGTTTTCTTGAAAAAGGTGAACTAGCTTGAACTTGAACGTGAAAACTGTTGAGTGGCCTTCAGGACTCGACTAGAAAAGTCAGTGAGTTGAAGCTGTTTAACGAAAACTTGAAAATTAAAGTTAAATAATTAACTAATGATCTTGATAAATCTAATGCTCAACTCCAGCTGTTTATGAGTGGCTTGAAGAAGCTTGATACTCTGCTTGGGATGAAAAAGCCTGTTGGAAATAGGCATGGTCTAGGTTATGTTGATAACCATGATGCTACTGCTAGCACATCCAAGACCACATTCGTTCCTACCAAAAACAAAGCTCGTGAGGTTACTTATTCTCAGCCCAAAGACAAGCATGCCACATGATCAAGACCTACTAGACAACGTGAGGTCAGTCGTCCTACTTTTCGACAACAACCATCGAGCAGATTTGAGCCTGGTTCATTCCCACTTGACACCACTGTGCTGCATTGGGACACACTAGACCTAGGTGTCGTAATTGTGTGACTAGAAGTAAGAATTTGATTTCACTAGCAAGATTAACTTTCTTGCCAATCAACTTAGCCACTTAACAGAGATGATGACTTGGTTAACTTAATTAACTTTACTTCTAAGAAAGTCTGGGTTAAGAAGAGCGACCTAGGAGGTTGTGAATATGGTCGTGCTCATAATGGTAAGGGCATGCAAATTTCGCCCTGATTTGGTATTTTGGTGCATGTATGTGCAATTCATTGTGTCTATTCATTCATGCATGCATCCCATTTATTTGTGTGTTATTTTTGTTGTTTATATTTCTATGCATTTATTTTCTTTAAATGTTGGTTACAAAAAAATTTTGAAAAATGAAAAATTACAAAAATATTTTTTTGGCAAACGACACATCGTGATAATTTTAAACATGGCATGTGAGACCAAGTAAGCAATTATTTATTTTACACTGTTATTTCCATTACTTGGTTCAATTTAATGTAAAGTATTGAGTATGTGTCGTCATGTAATCTTCTGTATTGCACACATTATGATCTTGTGAGTGAGTATGGACCGCATGTGTGAGATTTAGGATGACAGTCACGTTTTAGTAGGGTGACCTTGAATGTGAATTGACCTATATTTAGATAACATTAGCTCGTGATAGTTTCCCTACATTGTTGCATTATTTAAATAAAAAATGTGTATATTTATTTGGTTCATCTTATACTCTGTTCAATGTCTATTTGACTCGAGTATTAAGCCCGAGGGGTTTATTATAACCTGGTGCCTATGGTCATTTTGACTTGGGTTAATCAGCCGAAAGCTCGTTACAAGGGTCAGTTAGTCGCTTAATGGACAAGAGTCTACACATAAGATATTATTTACATGAAAAACGATAAAAATAATATATGCTCGAATTCAGGAGGAGAAAATAAAATTTATCACATAATTGAGCTCGGTTTCAGGTCCTAAAATTTATTCGAGTTTGACTTTTATCAGTAGGGATCATACTTATTTAACAGTGATGTTTGCATGTCATTTCTCTCAAATTTAAGGTTTGGAATCATTTTCACTAGAAAATAGTGGCACTTAACAAACATGAGTTATTTATACACTCTACTCCATCTTGAACTTAACTGAGTACGTGGGAAAGTCTTTTTGATATGCCGGTCTTGTGATTGCATGTTTGATTTTGATTGTCAAGGTGTCGGGAGCTTCAGTTGTTTACATTAACACATTATTTATTTTAGAAAAGGGGAAATGCTATTTTTCATAATTTTTGAATTTTTGGTGTTATTTCTGTCAATTGAGGTGTCGCAGCTTATCATTAGAACACGCTCGAGCGATAGCAGCAAAAGTTGCCTCGCTCGCTTATCACTCGAGGTTTGCTCGAGCAACAGATCGTGTTTTTGAATGAAACGTCCTTTTTTAAGGGTTTTTCACATTTTTCACTTGATTTCTCCCTAAATATTCAATATTCACTTTCAATTCTTGCTTACCCATCATCTCCTTCACCTCAAATCACTTGTTTGCACTATTTGTTCATCAAACCAACGAGTTTCAAAGGTAAATTTCAAATATCTTGGTTTTTACTCATTTTGGCTATTTTCTTAATGATTTTTCGCAATTTTTTATCATTATTGCTTGGGTTTTGAGGTTACATTACTTGTCTTATGCATTCATATCTCTTTCCATGAAGTTTTTGCACAATGTTTCAACAAAATATGGATTTTTGGACCTTTTATGGCATGCGTTTGATGATTTCTTCACTGTACTTCAATTTTTAGTTGTTGTGCATTGTTAAATGATAGGATTGCATTAGAATTAGCTTGTGGATTGGAGGTTGTTGTGAACATGGTTGTTAATTTGGGTCATTGTGCTTGAGGTCGTGATTGGGTGATTTTTGGGTGTTCTTCATCTTATTTTGTGATTCTCATGGAGTTTCATGATTAATGGGTTGTATTTTTGGTGGCTATTGATATAGTTAATAGTTTGGTTGAAGTTCATCGCTTAACTGACGATTGGTTGGGTTTGTTTTGGTCATTGGATTTCATGTTGTTGGTTGGAGTGTGGGGTTTGTTGATGTCGGTTTCTGATTGGGAGAGTACTTTTGTTGGGAGTGTACGACTTGTTGAAGTCGGTTTGCTTGGTTTGCATTGCATGGTAACGTCACGTCACCACGTCATGACGTCGTATCTCTTCGTCATGACATCACGTCACTGCTTATAGACATCATGGCATGTGTCATATCATCATGTCGCTACGTCTAGGCATCACTATATGTCGTCATGCATTCATAATAGGGCACGTTGCATGTCACTTTCTTTGCCTCGTTTTGCGTACATTCATGCATGTCATGCATATCATGAGTTCATTTGTCTTATATAGTGGTTTTTATGAGTTTTTGATTCAATTCTTTCATATGCCGCCCAAGAGAGCACGCACTACTCCATCTACTCTTAATACTTCGACCTCATTTAGTCGAACTAGGTTCGTTTCTACTGTGGCCCAAAATGTTTTTGGGTCACATTACGCCTCGTCCTTTTTTAGCACAAGGTCATCATGTCTGATCTATTCCCCGACCTCGCTGCTATCTTCACTTCCCAGAGTTGGGAGTTGCTCTTCTTTGATTTAACACTCCCACCTACTCTTTTTGTTCAAGAGTTTTACGCTAACATCCATGATATTAGTGGCTCTTCTTTTAGGTTTTTTCTTCGGGGTCGGGTAGTTAAGATTACTCCAGACGTCATTTCTAGCCTTATTCATATTCCGAGAGTCATCCACCCCCTATGTCCCTATCTGACTCCCGATTCTCTTCCTTCGGACAC
The DNA here is from genome assembly GCA_903798325.1 of Fraxinus xanthoxyloides. Taxonomy (NCBI): domain Eukaryota; kingdom Viridiplantae; phylum Streptophyta; class Magnoliopsida; order Lamiales; family Oleaceae; genus Fraxinus; species Fraxinus xanthoxyloides. Next base: position 5,983 of record CAIGRL010198367.1, on the reverse strand, counting down.
TTTAGTCCGTTCCACGGTACTTAACACACCGGTGGAGGGTGGTCCAGGTGCGATGCGCACTGGATCTTTACCCACTAACCGATAGATCTTATTGCGCATTGTGTGCACAAATATGTGGCTAGTTTCTCATACTTCTTTATTACCTATGGAGAAGGCCTGATTCATGTATGCCCTGCTACATGGCGATTTTATTGATCTGCCTTCTTTCACATGCCAGCAGATTTTAATGGCATTTCGGACTACGTGGACTCGGGTTGGACTACATTATACTTGTCTTATATGTAGGTTAGTCACAGTCTTAGGAGCACGCTTTCCCGAAGGGGTTCCACAATGGGTTTCTCGACCGATTGGCCATACCACCATAGCCCAGACATGTCACATGCTTCTTCTAAATCAGTACAGCTACAAGTTGATCCAACTGTACCGGCTGATCCTATCGATGACCTGATCTCTTTTGACCCTTCTGATTTTTCTTTTTTTTCTACTGCTCCACAGTCCACTGATATTCCTTCTTGTTCTTTGACTCCTCCTCCTTCTAAGTCAGTATCTCTCCTCCTATCGAGTCTACTCCTTCCGCATCTGTTCCTATCGACTCGTCAGTCGCTCTCTTAGGACAGATGATGGTACTTGTCAAGCAGTAGACTCATATGATGGCAGAGATTACATAGCTTCGTGCTACCACTGATCGCCACATCATCGAGTTCGCTACACTGCAGGGTGCTGTTGGCTACATTCAGCGTGGACTATGATGGATTCTTCGCCATTGGGATGATGTTTTCGATGAGAGGACGGACTTTGATGATGCTAATGACGCTATCGGTACTTCTTAGGATTTTCCTTTGTCATTGTGTGACAAAAAGGGGGGAGTAGTGTTTTTGGACAATCTATATCTATTTTTTGTTGATAGGGGGGTCGTTTGTAGATATTTATCTAGATTTTTGATCTTGTGGTTACATGATGTATTGTTTATCAAAATTCTGGATGTAATTATCTTTTGGATATATATAAAATGAAATTTCTTGATTTCTAATTTTTGCATTTTATGATTTGTATTTTATGTCTGAGGGGTCGTTGGGGCGAGGCATAGATACATATACCTACTGCTTAAACACTTTGAGAGTTTGCAGTTAGGAGGAGCTCAACCATATTTGTTTAATTTCAGTTTCACTAAATTAAGTTTTTGATGTTTTGATAATGTCAATGTTTCGTTTTGGTATGTTGGATTACATTGATACTATGTCTTAGTTTAGCTTGTGATGTGAAACTGAAAAATATTCTTTGTAAGTTACAATTGCCTAAATGACACTTACAATTGAATTGTTTGAACTGTGATTTTTATTGATCATGTTTTCCACACATTTTACACCAATATTTGAGTTGTCTATTTCAGGAAACGGGTACTGCAGAATTCGTTCAAGACAGTTTGTAGTTGTATGTTGTGTCATTGTTTTTTGAGTCTGTAACTTTCATTTAATTACTGCCTCGACTTATATTAGTGTTTTGTCATAGAATGCCGAAGAGGGGGTTTGTTAGTTTTTAGTTGATTTTATAATTGGCAAATTCTGTAGACAAAATGACTTGATTTGATAGGATGTAAAAGTTCAAGGAGTAATGTGCAATTTGTTCAAAAGTTAGTTAGTAGGTCTAAGGTTTCGAGTTTGGAACAAGGAGGAAAATAGTGCGAATTTTTGTTCGTCAAGGGTTGGCTCAAGCTACAAAAGCAAAAACATCTTCACTAGACCGTCGTCCCTCCTTCGCTGGAGTGGCAGGCATTCCCTCGATTGTCGCTGGGGCCTCGCTTGAGCGATAGTACTGTTCAAAAAATTATCCAGCCCATTCGTTTCTTGACCTATCTGTAAACACCAGAACTCACTTGTACGTTTTTCTAAGGTTGAACAATTGAGATAGCTTTGTCAGAGAGAGTGATTCATTCATATCACATCATTCAACCTTCATTCTTGTGAGGTTATTTGGTGAGAAAAACATCGAGAGCATAATCCAAATACCAAATCATTACTTCCTATACATCTCGTTAGAGTTCTGAAAATCTAAGAGAGTTGATAGGAGTTCTTATCTGCGAAGAACGGGTCGTTCTTCGTGATCCACTGGTGATGGACGAATTCACAAGGTCTGTAGTGCTGCAAGGGAACAGATTCCACTGAGAGATTCGACAACTACAACTAAAGATTGGTGTAGGAGAGCACAGGATCCAGGGTGAGCTGTTAAGAGTACAGTCAGAAAATCAGATAGTATGGGTGGTCTAGTCTGGTAGACTGCAAGTTGTTATATTCGTTTATAGTGGATTGACTGGAAAAGTGCCCGGAGTTTTTCCCAGTTGGGTTTCTCCGAGAACATCCATGTGTTTGATTTATTACATTACTATTTATTGTTTATTATACTACTGGGGTAATTCAATTTAGGACAAATTGACTTGTATGTTTAATCATCTGGTTAAAAATTAAAAGTGACTTGTTGCATTTTATTCGATATATTTTTAAATTTCTCATATTACACTTATTCACTCCCTCTCTAGGTCTTGTTAGGGTCGAATTTGCATTTCTCGGTGTTGGATAGACAATACTCACATCAAGCTTGACACCATTGTACACAAGATGTACTTGTGCATATTCATATGAATTACTCAACAAGTTTCTATGTCTAGGATGCAAATTGTAAAATTAATCACTACTTGAGGATTCTTTAAGTAGAAAGGTAATCATCGCCTGAAGCTCTGATGTACTTGTGCGTATTCATATGAATTACCAAGAACTATCGCCTGAAGCTCTAATACCACTGAAAAGTTGAAGTTCAACAGACTAGACACTTTTAACCAACAAAATAAAAGTAAATGTGCAAAAATCAACAAGAAAAGTAAAGAATACGAAATTTTTCACCTTAAGGCAAAGGGTGAAGAGCGGAGTTCCTAATCATCTTTTGAGCTTCTGCCAAACGAAAGAAATTACTATATTAACCAAAATCAAACACTATTCAAGTATTACACCGGCACTCAGACGAGTCAGCCAAGATTACATCAAAGAAGAAGAAACCCTCAAACTAATCGAGACAATAATCCACTCAAGGATATAATAATAGCCCTCTATAAATCATCCAAGATATATACAAGGACTATACAAAAACTGATCTAAGAAAGGCTTCCAATTTCTGAGTGCAGAACAAAGAAAGGTGAGAGAGTTCAGAGAAAATTTAAGAGAATGAGAGAATGAACAGCCAACTCGAACTCAAACCCTAGTATATGAGAAGTCTCCAGAAGGTCTCCATCCAACGGTCCGTGGGGTGACACTTGGTGACATCTCCACCATCCAGTTTTATGCAAAGAAAACGCATGAAGGTTAAAAATGCGCTTACAACCAAATAAAATCGAAAGACACCAAGTCAACAGTCCAGCCCAATAACTATAGTCCAACAAGCAAACCAACAATACAACCCAACTCAATAATACAATAATGTCCAACTAGCTCATCGTTGTGCCATATTTCTCCACAATCTCCACCTTGGTACAATGTTCCCAGTTTCATCTATAGTGATTTCTCCATTATGGCATCATTTGCTCTTATTCTTGATACACAAATCAACAGGTATCAATGTTTAGCTGGTTTAAACAGTCCAAAAACTTATTTAAAGATGCACTTTAGTTCCAACATTAGTAGGTTTAAAATGAGATGAAATTTTCTCAAGTTTACAACACCTTGTGAGATAGCATCTCTAATAAAATAAAATTTCACATCAATATGTTTAGATCAACTATGCAAAATAGGATTCCTACTCAAATAAATGGCAGATTGGCTATCAGAATATAAAACATCTTTAACAAAGCCTAACTCATTTAACAGCCCTTTTAGCCAAATTTTCTGTTTTATAGCATCAGTTCCAGCAACATATTCATCCTCAGTTGAAGATAATGCAACAATTTTTTGTAGTTGAGATTTCCAACTTATGTAACAATTACAAAAAGTATATACATAGGCTGAAGTGGATTTTCTATTATATCTATCACCTCAGAATCAATGTAACCCTTTAAGTTAACACTTTCAAATTGTTTCTTTTAATGAATTCCCAAGTCACAAGTCCCTTTATGTATCTAAGAAGCCATTTCATAGCTTCCCTATGAGCTTCACCTAGATTTAGCGATGGCAACAAAGCTCGACGGCTCGGGCTCGGTCACACCGAGCTCCATTTGGGGAGTCGGCCCGGCCGAGCCACACGGGCCGGCCCATTTATAATTAAAAAAAATATTAACGGTTAATTAATTTAGCTGCCTGTATTTATATAAAAAACCCTAAAACCCCAAGCTGGATCAGCTAGCTTGGGCCAAAAAAAGGCCGGCCCAAAAAACCTCGAGCCGAACCCGAGCTTTTTTTTTCCGTCTCGGGTCCGGTTCGTTGACATGGCTACCTAGATTTGACATGTATCTACTCAATACACTTATTGAGAAAGCCAAATCAGGTCTAGAACAAACCATTAGATACATAACAGGTCCAATTGTATTAGAATATGACACTCTAGCCATTCTTTTGAACTCATCTTCACATTTGGGATATTGATCATTTGAAAGTTTAAAATGATTTACTAAATGTAAACTCACACTTTTAGCATCAATTATAAAAAAAAAATCCAACAGTTTTAAAACATAAGATTTTTGACATAGACTAAGTATGCCTTCACTTCTATTCCTTTTTAATTTCAATACTCAAAATTTTTCTAACAGGACCTAAGTCCTTCATTTCAAATTCAGATTTCAATTTTTTTATTAACTCTATTTCTTTTATATCATGACTAGCTAAGAGAATGTCATCAACATAAAGAAGTAGATAGAGTGAATTTTCACCACCATTTCCTTTATAATAAAGACATGTATCGAAATTGCTTCTTTTAAAACCAAGTCCAAGCATAAAAGTATCAAATCTCTTATACCATTGTTTTGGAGCTTGTTTTAAAGCATATAAGGATTTTTTAAGAAGGCATACTAGGTCAGAATTTTTGTTTATTTCAAAACTTTTTGGTTGTTCGATATAGATAGTTTCATCAAGATCTCCATTTTAAAAGGCAGTTTTGACATCCAATTCCCAATTAAACTGAGCTGCTAAGGCTAATATGGCTCTTACAGTCGTAAATTTTACAACTGGAGAAAAGATTTTATTGAAATCTATTTCCCCTTTTGAGTAAAGCCTTTAGTCATTAGTCTACCTTTGTATCTAATGTCATTCTCATTTTGTTCCCCCTTTTTTATCTTAAAGATCCACTTACAACCAACAACCCTTTTTCCCTTAGGTCTATTTGTCAAAACCTACGATTTATTCTTTTTAAGATATTCCATTCCATCTTGAATTGCTTCAAGCCAATGCTTAGACTCTTTGCTGCTCATAGCCTCATCAAAAGAAACATGTTCATTTTCAATAAACATTTGAATAGTAAGCAAAGATACTTTATCATCAAACCTCACATGTGGTCTCACTTATCTTCTTAGCCTATCTCGAGCAAGTTGATAATCATCTAAAGATTGATTTGTTTCCAAATCAGTTTCAGATTGTTCGAACTCATCATTAATATGAGTTTCAACATCAACTTCCCAACCTAAACATTAGGAAGTTGATTATCATCCTCAACTTGCTCCACCTCAATTTCAGACTCTCTCTACACTCTCTGTCTGACTTAAAGGTCCAGAGATATTATCATTTTTCAAACAAGGTAGATCAGTTTCATTAAACACAACATTTCTACTTGTAATGATGAACTTATATCATTTGATTTCCCTTACCTACAGTCTATACCATTTTACCCTTTCACCATAACCTAAGAAAACACACTTCAGTGCTCTAGGGTCCATTTTCCCTTCAGATTGATGTGCAAAGGCTGCACATCCAAAGACTTTTAAATTGCTAAAGTCAACAAGTTTTCCATTCCACATTTCTTCAGAAGTTTTAAAATGTATAACACTAGCAGGAATTCTATTAATAAGATAACT
>CAIGRL010198293.1:0-12450 GCA_903798325.1 Fraxinus xanthoxyloides | reverse complement strand
TCCAATTGTTCAGAATTGAATGCATCATGTTGAACAGGGCTAATTTTTGCCTCGGTTTGATATCCCCGGCTTCTAGTGTTTTGTCTTGGCTTCCAATCAACGGGTTTTCCATGTAGATCCCAAAAGGTATCTTCTTTGTGCCAGGGCTTACGACAATGCTCACACCACGGCCGTCCACGTTGTTTTTTATTTAACCCATTTATTCCTCCTTTAGATGTCATGCCCATGTATTTGGGCCCATTAATTTCAGGCCCAAAACCCTTTCCACTTGAAAGCCCATTACTCTGAATTTTTCCTTCAATTAGGCCTTTAAAGGTTGGCCCAATTCCACTTTCTGGCCTTTTTCCTCTCATCAACAGGGCCGAGACTTCAATTGGCGCCCCTTTCCCATTGTCCAGCATGATTAGACGACGAGCCTCCTCCTATCTAACCTCCGAGAAAACCTCGCGAAGAGGAGGCAGTGGTCGCCGGCCAAGAACGCGGCTGACGTCATCGAGATCGCGATTCAAGCTAGCCAAGAATTCATAGACCCTTTCGTTTTCGATTTTCTTCTTATACCGCACACTGTCATCCCCACACTTCCATTCTTCGTCGCCACTGAGGTTGAGCTCTTGCCAAAGTGAGGTCATCTCCATGAAATAGTCGATAACTTCTCTGGTTCCCTGCTTCGTTTGCCATAACCGGGTCTTGATCTCGAAGATATGGGATGAGTTCTCGGTGTCTGAGTATGTGTCTCTTACGGCCTCCTAAACTTCTTTTGCAGTAGGAAGAAAAAGAAACGTTTTCCCTATTGCGGGTTTCATGGAGTTAACCAGCCAAGCGATGACCGTCGAATTTTCGGAGTTTCATCGTTGAAGAGGTGCAGCTTCTGTTGGTTTCTTCACATCGCCGGTAAGGTATCCCAATNTCGCCACTGAGGTTGAGCTCTTGCCAAAGTGAGGTCATCTCCATGAAATAGTCGATAACTTCTCTGGTTCCCTGCTTCGTTTGCCATAACCGGGTCTTGATCTCGAAGATATGGGATGAGTTCTCGGTGTCTGAGTATGTGTCTCTTACGGCCTCCTAAACTTCTTTTGCAGTAGGAAGAAAAAGAAACGTTTTCCCTATTGCGGGTTTCATGGAGTTAACCAGCCAAGCGATGACCGTCGAATTTTCGGAGTTTCATCGTTGAAGAGGTGCAGCTTCTGTTGGTTTCTTCACATCGCCGGTAAGGTATCCCAATTTTCCCTTACCATCAATCACCAATTTTATCGATTGGACCTATTCTCTATAATTTTTTCCGTTTAATTTCTCGACTGTAAGTTGAAAAGAGGAGCTCTCGAAACCGTGAGAACCAATGGTTGGATTTACTTCAGTTTCGATTTGAGGGTCGTCGGAGACGACGAACCCCGAACTGTTGACAGGAAGTTCAGCCATAGGTTGCTAGGTTTAGACAACCAGGCTCTGATACCATGAACGAAACGAGAGAAATAATTATTTTTATTTCGTTAATCAAACAAATCAACTTACATCCTTTTATATTACAATAATGGAACCGGAAAAGGAAAGAAAATAGATCTCCTAATTGGAAAGAATATTTACAGCCTATAACTAAATAATTTATGCCGAGTATGGAAAGGTTTTGATCTCTTTCCATACACGATTTCCTACAATAGGCATTTTATAAGAAGCATATATTTTGATTTCAAGATAGTTTTCCTTGAACATTTGAAAGATGAATTCTAGGAAGGAGAAAAAATGAAAATGGCCTATATTAGCAAATATTGCCATTGTCTGAGCCCCATTTTTGGGGAAAAGTAAATTTTGTAAGTGATTTTTGGGATATTATGTGGTTAAAAAGTAGGGAAAATTTTGAGTTTACGTATAAAATTATTTTATTGGAGAGAGGGGTTGAAAATGAGTTTGGAGAAAAATAGAGTTTTGAGAAATGAGGCTCAAACAAGGGCATTATTTGCCTCAAAATTCAGTATTACAGATCCACAAAAAGGACATGGGACTAAAAGAAACAAGTACCTTAACTATGGAAATTGCTGCAGAAACTGGGTCTCTGAGCCCAAGAACAGTCCACACTAAAGAATTATCAGAACCTGCGGGTATAATTCCAATTGGAATTGAAATTGCTTCTTTTTGGTTGTCTCTGCTGAGTAAACCATTCAAAACCTGCATTTCAATAGAACCATGTAACAATTTGCAATACTTAAAACAAAAGGAAAAGGTTGTACTATACTTGGAGATAGTGACAATAGATTCATGAACATCATCAGCATCAACAAACCGCTATCATGAAGAAATTATTTTCACCAAATTAACACCTAATGATCATGTCAGTATCAGGCCTCAAGTACAGCATGAAAAAGATAACAGACATGCAATTCAAACTCCTATAAGGATATGAAAGACAATGGTGATGACTGAACAGAAATCACAAGACCTAATAACTTTTTGATGGACAAAAGAACAAACATTGTTGCTCTTGTTACAAAAGCTAAAAATTCTGCGAAAGACAATGATGGAGAAACGTTCAGAACCAAAGACTTGCTACTGCTTGATAAGTAATGATTCTAATGAAAGTAAGGTTATTGTTTATTATCATAATGATCACCACTTAGAATGACTTGGTGAACAATTTTCACTTGTCACTCTACAGGAAATTGATAGATTTCTAAAGACTAGGGATTGCATATAGTTACCTAAGATTATGATGAAAACAGATTTGTCTGAGATTAAGATCAGATTTAATTATGATCTGACAGTTGTAGATTATGATCCTCTTGGATGAGTAGTCTTAACTATTTCACATCATAGCAATGAATTGGTTCGACCAAAATGGTTTCATAGCACTTCAGATTTCTGGGCTCAGTTTTCTTGGTGTTCCTTCCCTCCTTTCGTCCTTCATTTGGCATCTCCATTTTTTGGCATCTTTGCCCTTCTCATTGTTCTCCTCTTCATTTAGAATTCGCAATCCCACCTATCAAAATTTCTTAAAACACCAACACCTCAAAACAGCCTTGATAGGCCTTAAGTTTCTTGAATAGTTCTAATTTTCCATATTCTTGATCAAAGGTTGAGGGAAATTATATTTACATGTACTTCAATTTCATATTGTAAAATATGGTGAGGGACCTCATAACATCCACACCACCACCCCACACTGGGTCTAGGTGGAGACATGAAAATCTTGCTTAGGCTTTGATGTTGCTTTGATGTTGTTTTGATTAAAAAACAAAAAACTCAAGCCTCAGATTTTTCATAAGACTTGAGAAGTCAACAATTCCATGGTGATGCCCAGGTTATTATATTGAATGGAACCGGAGATAGGAAAGTCATTTTATTTCTTACCACCACTATGGAAATCTAGGAAGTCGTTGCACAAACATTTAAATAAGGAAGATTCAATTCAAGTTTAAGAGTTGAAGATAATGATTAGTGATTGGAGAACGGTTCAAACACAGATAAGGGAGGAGAGAGGATCCAAGATAGTGTGTCAATTGCAAAAGATCCAAGCACGCCAAGGAAACATGCTGAAAACTGAACTTAAGGCCACTGCCACAACATGGATAGAAAATGGGCAATCCTCTCACACTAGTAAGGGCTATCAAGCTAACACAACACGAGTTGTGAATTCTAGAAGTTCAAAATGTACATTCATCAATGAAAATGAGATCAAGCTATGGTTTAAAGACCAATAAGCAAACTGCAATCAGTTTGATAGCATCAAAAGAAATTCCAGCACCAAAGAACTATGATATATTTGCACAAAGTATTCCCCCCATTCACGGAATATAAATGAGCAAGGATGAACGATATCTGATTTCTGCTAACCTCATTTACGATTCCATCACCTCCAACACATATAATACCTACAAGTACATAAAATGTCAAGTGGATAGTCAAATGCATCAGTTAAACTAGATCAAATGCTTATTACAAAGAGAAAACGGACAAAAAATACCATTGGGACATGTAGTGAAATCAACACTGGCTGCGAGATTTCTGGCATGACCAGCAGAAGTTGTTTTGACTACCTCTAACACAAACCCAGCAAGCTGTAAAATAGCACATCAAGGAAACACTAATTTAATCCTACCTCCTACCATAAAAACATGGGCTAGTTACTTGAGACAAATAAATGTTGCAAAACATAATGATAAGCGTACAAAATTGAAGAAGTTCAGCAATCCACCTATGACTATCAACCCTAACATCATTCTACAGAAATCTGAGACAATTAACATACTCAAGTTTTTTTTTAAAAAAAAAAAAAAAAGCCTTATCTCACACTTATTTGGTGGTGGCTACATAATCCTGCACAAATCAGGACAGAATTAGGTAGTCAAACAGCTTATTGGATTCCTCGTGAACATAGATCTTCAAATTCCATGCTTCATGACATAAACCAAATAATTAAAGTCCATGCATGTTGTCAACCATAGAGTAGTTCATCCATACGTTATGTATTCCTTTCATTTATTTTTCCATCTCCGTGATGGAATCAATGCCTCTTGTGCATTCTTTATTTCATATAGAGGGGCTATACGAACCATGTATATGGCTAAAAATAAGTTTCGCAATAGAACGAGGAGACCAAATGAAACAATTTTGTTTGGTCAAACTCCAAAAGTAGCAGCAAAGTATTTGCATTCATTTTGCTCCTCTTAGGATTTCTTCAGGTGAGAAAAGATGTCACTGCATGGAGGACTACCAATGAAATATCAGAAGAATGAATTCAGAGAAGATTAATTGCTCATTAATATGATTTTTTTGTCCGATAATAAAACATTAGAATTCTATTTCATCAATAAATAACTAATTCTTAAATCTTATGTCACAAGGTCACATTAGTGAACCAGAAACTTTTTCCTCCACTTTTGTATTTCTGAGCACATATTAGCAGATGAGCAAACGAAGAAAAGCCTTGCGCAGAAACTTTGATTATTGGGTTTCATTAGCAAACATTTTCCAAATTTCAAACGGGAAACCTTCCAATATTGTTATTCTTCCCTTAGTCCAAGTAAATCCGAACAGTACTTAACCTAGTTCCCCCTATAATTTTCTCTTGTTTATACAAGTAAATATTTTCATGCATTATAGTAGCATACCTTGATGTTAAGGTTTTACATTGAAATTCATTGCGGGGAAAGGAGTACCATGGCACCCACTACAAAAGCAAGTTAATGCCTCCTCTCCCCAACTACATAAATTTGATGTCAAGAGTCAGCATAAAATCTAATAAGAGGAACGAGGATAGAAGGAGTGTTAAAGACATTAATACCATGGCACACACTACTGAAGCATCTTCTTCCAATTTAAAACTCTAAAAGAAGGTTATGCCCAATGAAGAAAAATATGAGAGGATAATGAAAAGCAATCTAGGTTCTCCACATTGATATCATAGTCACACAATTTATCCCCTAACAGTGAGAACGGTGCCTGAATGCATGGAGATCATAGGAGAAGTCTCAGTTAGCACATTAACGTCCAGAATATGCATATTAAGAATCTCCAAGTCAGAGCTCAGTGTTTGGAAACCCACATTTGAAAAAGTAAAATCTCTCCATTGTCTCTACACGAGGATCAGGACATGGAAGAAAGCAATGTAATCATGTTTAAAGCTTAAAACTTATATCATAAGAAAACAATTCTATTAATTTTTAGATGCTCATGCAATGATTGCAAAACTATCTAAGGAGGCACTCTTGCATACTCACCCAGCATCCACAAACTAGTGATACTGCTAACCTATTTGATATACCAAAGTGGCCAGTGAAACTGCTTCACATATTTAAGTCCAGGGTATGTGACAGTATCATGAACCAACAGTTCACATTGCACATTTTAATAAAATTTAAAATGAGATAATATAGCACACTTTATATCAAAAAAACCATTTAATGGAAACCTTTCGTGTAGTTAAATAGTAAATTACAGTAGCAGCTTACTTTGAATATGGGTTCAGCCATGCCATGAAAAACTTTAGTTGAACGTCCACGTCCAGACCGAGGATTTAAAATTACAAGCATTTTTGGTGGACTCTTGCACCTTATATAAGATTCGGGAGGAAATTCATTGAAAATCAAATCTGAACCCTGCTTCTTAGAAGCCATAGGATGCGGTACGCAATTCACATAGCACTGCTGATCTGCAAATGAATTAACCCACTGAAGGGCATATTCTGAGGTAGAAGCTAAGAAGCGGTAGTCTTTCCGACTTCTCCCGCTTTTGATAAAACCTTTTCTAAAGGGATAAGCATGCACAGTAAAATGTCTTAGACCGACACAGTATGATACCTGCCAAAGATAACTAGACATTGGGACCAAATTGGAAAAAAGAGGCAAAAATTCGGGCAAAATAAAAAGTACTTGTAAGGAATTTACCGAAATCACATCTTCTAGGCGCAACATCTGAGAACCACAGACTAGTGCCTTGCTTGTCAATTTAGCATCAACTGCATCCTGGCTTGCAATCTCTGTTGAAACTGGTACGTCAGCATTCTTATTAGATTTCCTTTTGTCCAAAGCCAGTTTCCCAGAAAACACTTCATATCCTAGTAAATTAGACTGTTCATCCCCAATGTCAATCTTTTGTTCCTCCCTTCTGGCTTTCTTACAATCATCATTGTTGATAGTGATTTCACCACGTGTTACAGTCTTCCCTCTACTACGTTTTTCTGGAAAGACAACTGGGGATGTCTGCTGTCCAGTTGCTATTTGAGTACATAATCCCAGATGACGAAGAGACTTCTGAGATGTCAGTCTCAAAGAAGTATTCTTTGACAGATTCTGCATATTAATTCCCAAACAAAATTGAGAGATTATGGATGAAAGGAGATATCTAACAAAGAAGGTGTCCCAGGATTTGAGGAGCAGATGATCCAGGAATCAAATTAAAACCCAGCGGAAGAAATCAGCCTGCATTATGAATTTGTCAATATATCTTTCGACGACATTATAATGGATAAAGAGATGCAAAGACTCAATATTTCTGACATGTAAAGAGATCCATCCATACAAGTGGCTGGTAACTACTAGCGATATTGCTTGCTCTCTTTTTTTTTTTTCCAATTTTAGCAGAAGTTTGAATAATCTCCCAACTCTCCACGAAATTATATTCCAGTTTTCTGTAACATTTTACCAAATATAATCTAATCATTTCCAAACAATATAAAGTTCAAATAAATCCAAATTGATGACACTATCCCAATTAAGATGACAACATTGACTTCTTTCCTTGTTATGCTCATTCAGGACTAACGACCCTATTTGAATGTACAAGCCTATAAAAGATAACTTCAATGCTTATAGCTTCATAAAGTTACCGAACTGTGCTAATTCTTCAAAGCCTTATAAAACTGCAGATGTTTAAAATTCTAAGCAGGTGAAATCCATATTACTGTGCAACGTGGTGTTTGTTAGCTACATGTTATTATGGTATCCTCAAAAACCACTCAACGTCAGTAAATCAGTGTCCCAAATAATTAAGTTCCATGAGCAGCACCAATGTTAAAAGAGGCGTCCAGGGGATAAAGCATCCCCAGCCCCCAAAAAGAAAAAATGAATTTCATCACTTCCATATTTTAATACATAATGCGTTTCTGAACTTTCATCTGTAGCAATTTAAAAGAACTTTAAAGTAGAGATAAACCTGGAAAGAATTCAAACTCCCAAATCAGCAGTAGGGAAAATAGCATTCATCTAAACAACTAACCATGTCTTTCATAGTCTTTTACAACAATTACTTCAACTAAATGATCTAACAATCAACTCCTTTCCATTAACACACAAATTACATGCATACAGACACAGCCACACATATTTTTGTGCTTTCTGAAGTCACCATGTAAGACCAACCAGTATACTGATCCTCCTTGATCCAAATAGAAATTCTGAACATATAAATGACTCGCATACAAAAGCAGAAAAGTGAACCCCATATTTGACACTATCAGAACCAAGAACTCATAAGAAAATCTAAATTAATCAATAATTTGTAGATTCCTCGCCTAAACTCAACTCCATTGACAACCATTTATGAATCTATTTTCAACACTCCACTAGAGAAGAAATTAGGAAAACTATAAATTCAATAGGTTCCGACCAATTTTCCTGATCAGAACTGCTCATTTCCTTTACATTGATCAAACACACCGTGCACCACAGCCGGCCACATGATTGGCTATTTTCAAGATATTTTAGTGGTCATTGATATGGGTTCAGAGCTAGTGCCTAATAACTAAAATTTCAATTCGATAACCTGAAAACCAAGGTATACCAAGTATGCAAATAAACAACTATGCAGATTACGCAAACAACTATGCAGATTACGCAAACTCTGGAACAAAATTACGGAAAATAGGGAAAAACCCAAAATTTAAAATACGCCTAAACAAAATTTAATAAGATTATCCTTATAGGGCCGATCACCCTTCAACATAAAACCCATAACCAAAAACATGATAATCCAAAAAATTAAAACCCAGAGACTAACATAATTCTAGAAATGCACATATACACATAGATACACACATGAGCATGAATGTGCGGTGTTGGAGAGGGACTTACCTTTTCGTCTTGAGATAGCAAATAGAGTCATCGGAGGTGCAGGTAAGGCGGAGAGATCGGTCGACGTTGCTGCTGGGCGAAGGGTGATAAGCGGGGTACGGGTTACAGTCGTGATTGAAGAACGAGCAGCGGACCAAAGACTGCTTTTTTGTCTATTTGAAATTTAGCTTCTTTTGGTATGATAAACGTGTATTCCGGTTCTTCTACTCATTTTTAACTATCTATTTTTACAAAATAATATTTTTCATTACATAAATAATTTTTCTTCTTTTCAATCATTTATTCTCCATCAATCTACTATTTCATAAAACATATTTTCCATAAATGTGACTCAAACACACTTTTAGTTCACTTTGTGTCTATATATATTCTTCTGATTTTGTTTTGTTGGTAGCAAAGTTTTCAGATACTTCAATTGCTTTTGGATAAAGATTAGCATAATTAGATAAATTAGTTTTGAAGATTAGTGGCATTCGATTGTGACATTTTTCTATATGGTGCGCTCTATCTGAATACTAGGCGCCCAAAATTTTGACTCGTGTAGTCTCGAGTGAATTTTATTTGCAGTAGCTGAACTTTTAATAAATTTTCACTTAAAGTGTTCAATTTTAATTTTTCTCAATTAAATTGTTAAAATTTAATTTAATTTAAATTAAGTCATGAAACTTCAATTTAATTTTAGTTATGTTATATACATTCACGTTACTACGAGAAGCAAGTTTGACATCAAATCTAAATGATTTTTTTCTTTATTGGTACGATGATAGTGAGTTTGGCCATTGTTTTTGAGATGATCAAAACTCGGAAGTTTATTGGAAGGAAAGATGTGATCTGTAATGAAAGTGTTTTGTATAAGTACGGGTTTAAACCTAAAAGATTCAAGTATTGGAGCTAAAAACCTCGAGGTGATCCTGTTGATAGATCTTTCAGTTATTAAGTTAAAGAATATTGATTTTAATCAAGAAAATAAAGCCATATACATAATAACACTCATGTGGCTCAACCTAAAAGATTCGCAAAACTACTAGAACTCCATAGAGATATTATCCAGCATTGGATTATGTTTTATTAACTTAATTGAGGTAAACCAGAAACTTATAATGAAACTGTACCTGTTGATAAATCAATCAAGTTGGAGTTAGCTATGTTGTATAAGATGGACTTATTATTGTCCAATCAAACATACCAATTGATAGAGTTATCAAGAGAAAAGAACGTCTTAACAAATAAATGGGTTTAGCGGTTAAAAGAATTTGATCGCAGCAAGCGATAGAAAGCAAAAATGGTTGTAAAGGGATTTCAACGGAAAGAAGACATCAACTATGTCGAGATTTTTTTTTCTCATGTGGTGAAATTAACCCCAATTAGAGCAGTACTTGGGTTAGTTGTAAGGGAAGACTTGTACCTAGAGCAACTGGACGTACAGACAATATTTCTTTATAGTGATTTGAAGGAAGAAATTTACATGATACAGCCATAAGATTTCTAAATACAGAAAATGAAGAAAATGGTGTGCAAATTTCAAAAGAGTTTGTATGGTCTTAAACAAACTCTAAGACATTGATACAAGAAATTTGCTAATTGTATTGGTAATAATGTCTTTAGAAGAGCTTTAAATAGTCCTCGTCAACATGTCGTTGGATTTTGACTCCGTTGAATCTTCTCAAGTGTCAAGATTTCATCCTCCAAAGGCGATCTGATAAAGTAATATCGAACTTTACATAATTTATCCTTACATGATAAACATATTTCTTTGTTAAATGAATATTACTTCACAATATAGCACACTATTCCCATGTTTGTCACCCAATTCTTCCAAAAAGACTGCAACCATATTATCTCTTCGCTAACTTTGGTTATAGCAACATACCTAGGCTATGTAATGGAAAGATCAACTTTTTTCTGTAATTTAGATGATGTTGAAGGTTGCTTTAATTAAGAGTCGATAATAAGGCATCCTTCAGGTATGTTAAGAATCATATGAAGGTTATTAAATATCAATAGATGATTTGTCACTCTTAAATTGTAAGAGTTCATAATCTGCATTTCGTTCAGTTAAGTTAATAACGAAATTCTTAGTTATGTTCTAGTAAGTCAAAAATGAGTTTTTGACTTATATTAACTTATAGTAGAATGAAAAATATGATTGATAATCGAGATTAATACATTTTCATATCTTACAATTAATCGGTGTGTAATGAGAAGGGATTGTAGTTTCACTGTGAACGAATAAGTTTGGTTTTACCATACAACGTGACATTTTCGTTGCATGTGCTTCCTAGCACATTGCTAAATGTCAAACTGAAATGATGAATGTGAATTGATTAAATGTAGGTTAATTTTTGTCTTATTTTGATTAAAATAAAATAATAATTCATGTTTTTATACATTGTGATTGGGAATATAATGAGTCACACAAAGTAGAACTAAAAGAATGATATTTAATAATTTGTTGAGCAACTAATTAATTGTGTTACTTATTAATGGGTCAAATTAATTGATGAGATTATTTAATTCATAAACCAAGTTTAATTAATTAAATATCGGATCAAGTTAGAGCTTCTATTAATAAGATGTTAGGGTTGAGAAAATATAACACAATAATTATCTTATTAGCACAAGAAAAGAGAAATCATAATTCTCTCATTATTATTCCCTGTATGGATTACCGTTAGAGATTGGATGACTGTGATATGCGAAGATCATGATTATTCGTGTTCCAAAACTAGCAAAGCAGTCTACAGAATTTTGCAAATGTGTAATTTTTATTTCATTTTCTATCCAAATACAAAGCAAATCTTCGGTGGAAATTGAGATTGTTTAAATTCCAATGTTCATGATTAAATAAATTCCCAACATATAAATCTAGCATGTCTCTATTTTTTTATGTTAATTGATTGAACTCGAGGAAATAGGATTAAGGGTTTTAATTCTCATAAAGACCTAACCTTTTTAGGAGTGGATGAAATCTAAGTCAATTTGATTCTGAGGGGGACCAAAGCGAAATAAGAACAAAATAAACGGCAGTTTTGTCTGAAAAGAAAAGGTGATGAAGGTAAAGTACACATCTCAGCAAATTAAGAAATGTGTAGTTTTTTTTTTTTGTAGATACTTCATTGGCAGCTTACTTCCTCAATGCCAAAAGTGCTTGCACCTTTTATGTACAGCTCTTATTACACCTTTACAACAATCAATATCAACCACATCTTTTATGAGTTCCACATCTTTTCAACCACACATTTCAAAAATATATATCACAATCCACTTAAATTTGATTTTAATCTACACCAAACACCCTCTAAATTTATTATTTTATTATATTAATTATAAAATCTACACAAATAACTTATTTTTCCCCAACAGTAAAAACAACTGAAAATATTTTATAAAGTAAGAAAGGATCTCTTAAAGAGACTCAATCAAAACGTTATTATAAAGTCAACTCCATACGGCTACAATTACAAGATAAAATACTTTTCAATAAACAGTGTATGAAAGTGAGAATATTTTCAAGTGTCTCCGAAATCTACTTCATATAATCCTAATTGTAACTTCTTTATAAATTCAACATATATAAAACCAATAACCCACCTAAGAAAATAATTCCCAAATTTTCAAGATGAAAAACATAAAATCTCGTCTTCTATGATTTTGACAACTTCTCGCTAAATATGTGAGAAGGCTAAGCTAACTGTTAAGCATATTTGTAACAGAGATTAAAATTATATAGACAAAAATATAGAATACTTTTTTTTACTAACTCATTGTAAGTATAACCCAATTCTAAAATGTGCAGCTTTAGCAATGTAAAATTTCGTTGGTAAAGGCTGAAATTTCATCGGTAAATCTACTTATCGATAAAAGATCTTTATTATGTAGTGTGTTTATTTTT
>CAIGRL010198291.1:0-10365 GCA_903798325.1 Fraxinus xanthoxyloides | reverse complement strand
GCTTGAAGTAAATGAATTATTGATTTGGATCACTGATTTTTTAATATTAGTATCTACTTTTTGGTATTTGTATACATTGAATTAATCTTATTGGACAACTTGTTATTTATATGTTTTTAAATTGGGTTACGTTAATTTCTAAAAGTTACGAATGAACATGTTATTAGTTGTATTTATGTAATATTGCTGTAAATATTAAAAAAAATTAATTATGATACAGAACGGAACTGAACCGAATCGAATGGAACCCGAACGGTTTCATAATTATATTTGGACCCCGACTGTTCCATTTATTAAATACCCGAAAAATCGACCCATGTCCCTAGGCACAAGAGGAAGATCAGCTACTGGTTTTTCTCTCAAAATAAGGTAAAGCACACACACGGTTATCACCCTAACCAAGGCCATATATAGATTTAGGGTAAAGTCAAATAGGCCAACTAAAGGCAAATGGGCCAAAAATATATTCAAAAGGACAATCCAGGGAGTAACAAATGTTGGTGTTGATATAATTTCATGCATCGATCGTCGACTATATAATTAAATTGTTTAACTTCATCGTCCGGGATTTATCGGGTATTAAACCCAACACATATGATTGCATTGTTGTAGATTATTATTTTCTTTTTGAATTTAACGATTATTTTCATGATTCTTCTAATCTAATGACTATATGAATAGAAGCTATTTGTTCATTTCATAAGCGAGTGGTTGACCTGTTCAGCTCCGTTGGTTTGTTTAAGAAGTCTGCTTCAATTACTATTGAACTGGGGTGGAAGTTGAGGCTATCATTGCTGATTCTTAGAGTCACCTTGTTTTTATCTACATTTTTATCTCTTGTTGACGTTACTGCTATTATATGCTTTTGAGTTGAAAAATGGCGCTTGGTTGTTTTTTCAAAAAAAGATTATCCAGGTATGTATTTGTCTGGGACGTATTCTTGGGAAACTGAATATTGAGATATTATCTGTATACTTCGATTTTCTACTCTACAGTGGACGTTCTATATCTTCCATGATTGATTACGTGCTTTCTTGCTATTCTGTTCTATAGATCTAGTTTTCACTGACACAAATTTTGATTGACCTGATTTAGTTCTCTCTTGAGAAAATGATCAGGGCCAAATATATTGTTGGAACTGTGGCGGCTTTGCAAGCAAAACCTGGTGGGGGTATGAACTGGCTTGCTTCTCTTCGCAAATTAGATCTTCAAGAGGCCATTGATGCGCTCTGTAGTTTACCCGGTGTTGGTCCCAAGGTGGCAGCATGCATAGCTCTCTTCTCTTTGGATCAACATCATGCCATTCCCGTTGATACTCATGTTTGGCAGGTCAGTTTTTAAGGACTTGATTGTTCTGGTTATGAAAATTGGCACGCATCTTTCTTTAGGGCTTTATTTCCATCGTAGGTCAATAAATTGGTATTGTGGCTGTAATTTATTGTTTCTCAACATGTTTTCTTGAGATATGAATGTTTATACTTGATATATTAATTGAGTTCATAAGTGTTTAGATCTTGGTTTCCTTGATATTTTCCGCTGATAATTAGAAGGGACAAGATTTGTGCCAAGTTGCTTATTAACAATTTAGTTCAGGCACAAGGAATTTTTTGCGTGCTTGTAGTTGTTTGATAGTGCTTTTTAAAGTTCAAGTGCTTATGAGCTGTGGAGTCTTATGGAATATGTGGGGATAATAAGTGGGTAGTAAGTTGTGGATCCCCCGAAATGTGTGGATAAATAGTATATTTAACCAACTAAAGTTTAAACTTTGCCAAACATGCTCTGACATGTTCAGGAATACTGGTTGTGCATAATTTTCCATTTCTGTTTTATACGAAAATCTCAATAGCATGCCTTGATAGAATAGGCACTTTTGATAAGTTATAGTTATATGACATCACTTAACTTAGTTAACTCATCCTTCAATCAGATTGAATATATTTAGTTATAAATCTGATAGTTTTTTCTCATCTTTAGATCTTAAATTTATATAAAATCATCAACTGGAAATAGAGAGAAGAACGTAATATTTAGTTTATTAATGTCAGTACTTAAAAACACTAGGTTATGACCTAATCTACTTGAGGAAAACTGTTGCACATTGTGTTCATCAAATCTGAAGCAAGATCCTAAGATAATTATCTTGAACAAAAGTTCGGGACTGTACTATAGTTACACCAAAATCTTGATCTTTCTTCGACTCCAATGTGATTCTGAACTGTCCATCTTTAGCTCCAAGGGTGAAATGATCAATCTGCTGAAATTTATTCTCCTGTTCTTTCACTGTGTTGTCCTCGAATTCATGCATTTAATTTACAGAGTGCAAGTTCTTTTAACGCAATGAACTTGTCACACGGCCATAAGAGTGCGTCTCTCTGTGCAAAGTAAAACATCCCAACATACTGCATGTGGCTTAGTTTAGACAAAGCACTCTCTGAGGGCGTGGAGTGTCTAAGTTTTGGGTCAGAATCTCCACTGTAATATCTATGTTAGATTCTATGGTCAAAATAGAAATCCATTATTCCTCTAGCTTGATTAACTTAGGCATAGCAAAGACAGTTTGTAAATCGTGTTCCTTCCAATATACGATTCATTGTGTGACATAAATCTTGAGATGCCGATTCTGAAATATTTCTCTTTTATTTGGAGACAGATTGCAACCAGGTATATCATCCCTGAGCTGGCTGGAACCCGTTTGACACCTAAAATTTTCAACCGTGTTGCTGATGCGTTTGTGAGTAAATACGGGAAATATGCTGGTTGGGCACAAACTCTGCTTTTCATAGCCGAACTACCTTCTCAGAAGGCGCTATTGCCATCAAGCTTTTGGGATACCGAGGAAAGAACCTCGGGTAAGCTTGAAAATAAAAAATCCCAAGGTAAACTAAACATGTAGTTGATTTATAAGCATATTCGGCAGAACATCACGAAGTATGTTAGTAAAGATTTTTTTTATGGATACACAATTCTGTGCAATTTAGTAGCTTCTCTACTCTCTCATTTGAACGGGATATTTTTATTATTATTATTATTATTTTCTTTCATCCTGTCTTCCACTGTTGGCTTACATCCTTTAATTTGTTGGAAACTACAATGTTAACTTGGTAGTTGAAGAAAAAAAGTTTCGAGTCTTGATCAGTAGTATTGTTCATTCATGTCTAATGCTATACAACTGTTTGTCTGTAACTAAATGCCATTACTCATACATTACTAGATTGTGACTTCCATTCCGGCGTGGGGAAATGAGGAAGAATTAAATTAGTTGTACATTGATTTTGTATATGTTAAACTAGTTGTACAAAATGGATGTACATGTAACAGAATTGAAGGAGGAAGCATGGAGTGAAGGAAAAGAAGCCGGTGGTGGTGGGGGCACACCTGTGTTTGGAGGTGGATGCTTCGACGTCCACTATACACGAGACTTTTCAACAGTCAAATGAACAAAAGTTTCAAATTTAACCTATTAAGATATTTAATAATGATCACTCATTTGAAAGATATTATGGTATAATAAATAATTATAAATCAAAGTTTGATAAAAAAAATTAAAGATAATCCTAATATTTAAGATCATAACTATAACAGAATCCTGATATTCTATATTTTCCCAAAATTAATTTGATGTTTTTCAATGATTTATGATTTAAATTCTTTCCCATGAATTGAAAAATACCTTTGCTTTAAGAGGAAATAAATAATGTTGAAATTATATTTTAAAATTTTAATGTAATTTTCAAGATCGGCATGACCTTTGGATGCTGGGCCTGATCACCTTTCGTACGAGTCAGCGACCAACTCTCCGGCCCACTGCCAAAAGAGTAACGCTAGCAGATGCGTAGATCACGAGCCAAAATTTCCTAGAAAGTGTTGCACGATTTACTACGACACATCCTGAACAACCTCGTTGACAATTCTATTTTGTAAAATAAATTTATTTTTTAATTACGATTTGTTGACAATTTTTTAGACATATCACCAACGTGTGAACAGTGCATCAAGTGATGTGTACAAAACCCTAAAATAATTAGGATTATGATTGGTGTACATAGAGGGCACCATAATGGTGTTCATAATGGACACATGAAGCACGCTATCTTGCACTTCCAACCCACTTCACTCTAGATTGGCCAAGAATGCGTGGTCCAGCACAACCCAGCTATGACAGGCTTGTATGGAATCGAGCTAGTGCAGTCCAACTCACTTTACACCTATAATATATAGTCGTAATAATCTTTTATACACACACTTCTACTGCATGTATTTTGTATTTGGGATACAGCCTGTCTATTTCCCACCTGTAAGGTTCTAGCTACATATGTAACAACAAAGTACTAAACTTACAAAACCATAAAAAATGTCCAGGACAGCATGAAGTACATCTGCAAGAAAACATCTTTTCTTATCTGCCTTGCTTCCTCCTCCCGCAATCAAAACTCGCAGGGCAAGTATCTTGCAAGACGATACCTAAGTCGGTAGCATAAGGTTGATAATACCGGTTGACAAAATCACGATCCAGGCTGTTAATAAATAAACAAAAAAATCTGATGAGATTGCCCCCTGCCGAAGAAAGCTGAAAGCAAACAAAAACAATAAAATTGGTCAGGACTTGGGAAACCTCTTGCAGTTTGCTGGAGCCCATCCGATCTGCTGGTTCTCGTTGTCGTATATCACCAATTTATCTTGCAGAGAAACATCTGCAAAAGATTTGATGACACATTAGATTGCTAAATAAGAATATCTAGATGTAGGAATAGATCTGTCTTGAGTTCCATACCTCCAATAACGTTGAGATTTCCTAGCCCGACCTCGCCTCCGTTCAAGATACCTAAGCACACATTGCCGTGTTCCTGAAAAGATGGATACTAGTTTAAGCTTGCTATATTCGTTGTTTACGGGAGCACATTTGGCTGTGCTTAAAAGTTATTTTTCTAGAAACTAAATTAAAATTTACTTTCGAATATAATTTGTTAGTGGAGAAAGCAACTTTGAAAACTTGCAAAGTACAGCCGAACATGTTCTAAGCCCTAATTCCTACTTAGGATAGCAATAATAAAAATCAGAAAACAAGCACCAAATACACAAATTTTTAGTCTTTCACTCTCAATCTGAGAGTGAAGTCTTCTTTGCAGTTTTAGGTCTTCACTGAATGAAGAACCGCCCTTGTGAAATCCTTTATATAGTAGGAATGTTAGGACGACCTTATAACTGCATGGAATATCCAATATGGCCAACAGTGTAAGAATAGTACGATTGAGCTCTACATAGCCCAACAGTTATCTATTTAATTGCCAAGAAATACAAAACTGGTTGAAAGAGTATCTCACCGTGACAATAAGATAAGTTTGAGGCTGCAGTTGGAATTTGACTTTTTTGCCATTTCTGAAGCTCAACACCAATGGCTTGAAGTAATTAGCGGCATCATGGATGGATTTGAAGGGCTTTAAACCTTTCCAGCAGACCGGGAGGCTTTTGTCCTCACCCACAATGGTTAACTTCCCATTTATGTCTTTATTTATCTGCAAAAAGGGCAATTACAGTTAACTCCAGGCATACAATAGAGAACTTCAGAGAAATCTTGTACCAGCTCGAACCTCACCATAGAAACTAGGGCACTGTGAGCTTGAGAACTGAAATAACTGTAGGTACTGCCACTGTCAAAAACTATTGGAAGACCTTTAATATTAGTAGCTTGGCCACCAAACTGGAGGTCGGCTGGCCCCAGAGAGTAGTGTTTCCTGAAAATAACAATTAAACACCATAGGAACAGCATGTCATTTTCTTTCTGCTCCCTGATACTTTAGGAGCTTGTTTGGTAAGATAAACTGTAGAGCACTGGATAATATTAAAAATGATAAGATCTTATCTAGGCAGCACTAGAGAAAAAGGTTTTCATACTGGAAGATTATACGAAACTTATCTGTATTTCTAAAACATTGGCATATATCACAATATTTACAGGGAATGAAGGTCATAATCTTATCCCTTAAATTTCCATTTCCTAATTTCTCAAAGGACTAGATAATAGTAGTCCTATTATACTATCCAATACCATCTAGTATTGCCCGTCGAACATGTTCTAAAGATGACCAAAATAAATTAAAAGAGCTTACGTTTGGCCCAATATTGGTGTCCAAATGATCCCTGAAGGCGGTAGAAAATCATCTCCAAAGAATAGAAACCCTCCACCTTGCCCACTGAAACAGTGACCCACAACGTTTCTCGTCAGACCCATTTCACTCAATTGTGCAACAATGCTTGATTTGCCACTGCCAAGACCAAGGACTCCATCAGTGTAAGGTGGGCGAATCGAATTTGGAACTTCTTGATTGTATCCACATCTGCACATCACAATGTTGGGAAACAGAAATAAAGTTACTTGGATGAAAAGACAGAAATTTAGTTTTATATTCCAATCATGATTTTTTTTTTCATTTTACGAGATGGCATTCAAGATATATAGCATGCTTGGCTAAGCTTAAAAGCTTACTCATAAATATGTAAACTTTAAAGCAAATAACGCTTTCTATTGGTCAAAACTGAAAATAAGTTACACAATGCCGCCAAAGCAGCTCATAAGCTGCATTTAAGCTTAGCCAAACATGCTCCTGATAGTAAGACAAGAGTTACTTTCAAAATAAGTAAGTTTTTAACTTAGAAGTAAGACAAAAGCAACATAACCAATCATGTAAGGAAATAATTATTAATCTTAGCCAAAAATGGACATCAGAATTCAGGCCTCCAATGTACCAAAAAAGAGAAAAGTGAACTAAAGCCTAATGACAACAATATAACTCACCCGAATGCAAGACGAGGACCTAATATGCTACCATTGGTGAACCTAAAAGGAAATGAGTCCATGACCAGCACACCCATAGATGAACCTAGATCAGCATAAGTGACCTCATAGTCACATTGCTCATCGGAGGTTTCACAATTTTGGATTGCAGGCCCATGGAGTGAGACACATAGGGCATGGTTACATGTGACGAGGTTTTTGCTGGGTTTATAAAGAGCGTGTGGGGACTGGAAAGAAACAAAAATAAATAGAGATTAGCAAAATTTTGAAAATAACTTCTTATTAAACAACTAAAAGTCAAATAAAAAAATACCGGAGTGCATTTAGCGCAAGGTGCATCACACTGGAGCCAAGTGAGGTCGCTGCCAGTATCTATGTCAAAAAAGTAAGGTTTCGGAGGTTGGCCGACATCGATAGTAACATGATAATACCTGCATAAAGAATAAGCAGTGAACAATCCAGTTCTATATTGAACAATAAAATTCCGATAATGTATAACCCCATGGAAAAGATGCAGAAAAGTTTGTAACACGTGTTTATCGAGTAAAAGCCACTTCTAAATTATGGATGTATTAATAAAATACAAAGAAAATTGTAATGATATCAACCCAAACGATTGAAACCAATACGCAGAGACATGAAATGAAGGAAAATCCTCAGGTATTTTCGCAATAATGGGAAAATTGCTTCAAGCTCAATGAAGGCATGTTCGATATACAATATTGAACAACGCTGGACATTACCACACAGACAATATTTTAACTTCGTTTTCTTCTTAAATCCTCTCCAACATGTCTTGTCAAAACAGAGCATAACTAGAAAGCTCTGCTGACGAGATGCTGATGAGGTCACAGAGCACTGAATTGATTAGAAACAGAAAGTGGAAAAGAAATATCTGCTAAAGGTGCATACTTTTTGATGTGAAAAATTATCTTTCCATCTTGGAAACTTACAAAAAGGTGCTAAGATGTATCAATAAAAATGCTTGTTCAGAAACCTTCCCGAGAAAACACAAGGTCAAGGAAATTTAAAAGAAACTCGAGAGATTTATCCCATTTCAAGAAAACCTTTATTATAAAATTCATGCAAGAATTTTCAACTCTCAATTATTCTCATTATATATGAACAAAAAATAGAAAAATTCACCGAAAATAATAAGCAAAAATTCAAAACAAAAATTAAATCCAATTTTAGCAACTTCGACCCAATTTCTCTAATCAAAACACAATCAAACATCACATGCATACAAAAATAAAAAGTACCCATCAAGAATTATTAAGATTTCTAATTAATCCACTAAGCAATTCAAGAAAAAAAAATTACCCTTTTGGATAAACATTTCCAGTGACTGAAAAAAACACAGAGGAGCCAAATCCTTTCCCTTTTGACTGTTTCTTGTTAATGTTCTGAGGCTGATGAGCAGCTATTGCAGACCATGCCAAAAAGTACAACAACAATACTTGAATTTTCATCTTTTCAGCCATCTTTGATTCTTGATTGTTGATCGATATGATGATGTGATCGAGGATGATTGTGCTAAAATGGAGAACACACGCTTTTAGGGTACAAGATTTTCTCTCTTTTCACTTTGAGATGGGGGACAAAAACATAGACTTTTGCGAAGACCACAGTTTAGAGACTGTATTACTGACTGAAACTTTTCACAGCTGGCTTTTAGAGTTGCCTTGAAAATTCCACGCGGAACATACACATTTGGAAATTGGTTTGAAGTTTACATTCACATGGGTGGCCCCGTCGCAGGACTCATGATAATAAAAAATTGTAAAAAAAAATCCTAACCCCTCGCCTATTGTGAGGCTTTGGAGGGGGTTCACATAACATCAACCCCGTACCCATAGGACAACTGACATTATTTGAGCCATAGTATAATTTTCATTCTAATTCTTTTATTCATTTTTATCAACACATTCTTAAATAAAATAATATTTTTCATCACATCAATAATTTTTCATTCTTTTTCAACTACATATTCACCATCACATCACCAAAAAATACATTTTTCCGCCCCTCGGGACACATCTCAATTGGCAAAGTATGGAGCTCTTAGTTACTGACAGTTCAGAGGTCGCAGGTTCGATTCGTGAGGCTCTTGGAAGGCAAGATGCAATATGCGTTGACTTGCTCGACACCTTGGCAGATCAGTAGGGAGCTCTTGGGCCCCGGCCAATTTGGGGCACATCCCGCGATTTACTTGGTCTGCGTCTTAAGGGACCAAAGCGTAGACTCTAAAATTAGTCGTCGAATGTGGACACTTGAGTATCAAAAAATGCACTATTTCCATTTTAATGTGCATCAAATATGTTCAAACATCATTATAATTTATAATTGAAGAATAGTCTAAATTGCCATTAAACTGTCGAGCAATCATCATGCTTTCAATTTTATGAAGTTAGTTTTTTTTAATCTTAAGTTTGTGCTTAGATATTTGAAGTGAACGTGTTTTCATGAGATCACAACCACATGACAACATAACAAAAGTTTCAATGTTTTCTCTCTCAAAAGGAATTATGTAAACGTTGTTAAAGATTGAGGATTATTTTGTTTCTTTATAAAGTTGGAGATTAATTTCTTATTCGACCAATAAGTTGAGGATTGGCCATGCAACTCTAATTGTAAGATTGAGGATTACTTCTCAAAGCCTTTTAGAGGTTTTAAGTGGAGCAAGCAACTAATTTACCCGCACGAGTTAGTTCGCGAGCTTGCTCGTTCAATATAGAGAAATATGCAATTTCATTAACAAAACTTGACGAGTCGGAAGTTCAATCAAGTCGAGCTCGATAGCGAGTTGAGGGATTTGGCTCGCTCCATTTAACCCACCTATATGTTATGGACTAACTTGTTGTTCATATAACAAATTGAGGACGAATACTACAATTTTCAATTTTACATATGTATAGGTGGAAACGAGTGAATATCTAATTAATGATTTTGTACATAGAAAGGGGGCGTGTGAGTAGGAATGGCAACAAGACGAAATAAGGTTAGGGTCGAGGACCTCATTTCCCGTCCCACCCTAGGCTATTGTCCCTGCTTGAACATTATTTTCTTTTCTTTTAATTTTAAATTAAGTAATTATTATTACTATTGAGTATATAATTTGGAAAAAGAAATACTTAAATAATTTTGAGGAGCTAAAAAAGTAAGAGAAAACTATATTATTTATAGATAAAACGAAATTGCTTACTAAAGCCCAACACAAAAACTATACACACATTAAGAAGATCTGAAAATGGATTCTTTATGAAAATGTATTGCAAGACAACCCTACAAAAAAAGAGGATAATAACTAATGGTTTTTACATTTAAATGGGCCATGCAGTGAATTTATGATTTTTTTAATTTTAATCCATTAGTATTTTTTGTATTTATGGGTTTGTATGAACCACATTATTTTGGAAGAATGTATTCCGAAATAGTAGATTGATGGAAAATATATGGTTGAAAAAGAAAGAAAAATTATTGATGTGATAAAAATATTATTTTATTTAAAAATATGGTTGAAATAAGTAGAATAATGAAATGAAAATTTTAATGTGTTCCAAACATGGGCT
>CAIGRL010198158.1:0-10435 GCA_903798325.1 Fraxinus xanthoxyloides | reverse complement strand
TTTTTTTTTTTTTTTTTTTTTTTTGTTTAAAATTAAACAATATTTTTTGCTAAAAATATTCTCTGGATGAAAGAAAATAAGAATATAATGGAACTAATCTTCTCACACGCTACTTGACATAACAAATAATTATTTCCATTCTAAGGAACGAAGAAGGGGCGCAATCCTCGTTTAACCACTTACAATAAAACACTAACGTGTGAAATAGCAAAGCGAAAATGAGATTGGATACTTGGACCACCCGCATCCCAACCTTACCCTTTCTGACTCAGAACATTGTTGGAAGAGTGACATTAGGGATAGCAATGAGCCAGGAATGGGACGGGTCAGTCATTCCCACCTCTGTCATGTTGGATATTTTGTTACCTTACNTTTTTTTTTTTTTTTTTTGTTTAAAATTAAACAATATTTTTTGCTAAAAATATTCTCTGGATGAAAGAAAATAAGAATATAATGGAACTAATCTTCTCACACGCTACTTGACATAACAAATAATTATTTCCATTCTAAGGAACGAAGAAGGGGCGCAATCCTCGTTTAACCACTTACAATAAAACACTAACGTGTGAAATAGCAAAGCGAAAATGAGATTGGATACTTGGACCACCCGCATCCCAACCTTACCCTTTCTGACTCAGAACATTGTTGGAAGAGTGACATTAGGGATAGCAATGAGCCAGGAATGGGACGGGTCAGTCATTCCCACCTCTGTCATGTTGGATATTTTGTTACCTTACCCCATTTTCATACTCGATTAAAGTTAGACAGGACGGAGCAAGTCTCTTACCCTATTTATCGTCTCATTTATTTTTATTTTTTTATTTTATTTTTTTTATATCTTTAGTTAGTAAATATTATTTTTTTTTTACTAATTTGTTAAAAACAACTTATGTTCTTTTTAAAAATAATGATAAATTTATTATCTTTGTTCGATAAAAAACTTAAATTTGAAATTAAATTTAAACGGGACGGAAACTATGTTTCCGATCCCAGCCCCGTACCCGTTTCGGAATAATGATCTTAGTCCTGTCCCCTCCCCGTTTACTTAGTTAGGCGGGTAATCTCCGCTCCATTCGGGGCGGGACTCCACGAGTATGAGGTTGAACTGATTTTTTTGTCATCCCTAAGTATGATCGCTAGGGCTGGTCCTCAGATTTGAGAGTCGTAAGTTATACTTTATATACGGCCTTTGATAAATAGGTTTAAATCAAATTACATACAATAATTATAAATATTCTTTTACTACGTACAAACGGGATTATGGACGTATATCTACCAAGATACAACGCTTTTTTTCAAAGTCCATACTACACAATACCAATATTGTCGGTCGAACCAACGAATGATCGTACTCGAACAAAATAATCGCGAACATATGAGAGAATTTTGGAAACAGAATATGGAGAGATGAGAATTTAGAAATTAACGGAATTGTAATTGATTTGGTGCGTCCAAAAAAACTAATTTGAAAATCTCTATTTATAGATATTAAAGTGTCTCATTGAATGGGTGTGTGACATTTCATGAACTGGTACACCACTTGGTCTGATTCGTCTTAGTCATTGGATCGCACTATTTCTTGATCTGATAGCCCAGATTAAATCATGAAGTGCAGTGTCCATTCATCATGCATATTCACCAATTCCGAACAGTCATTAACCGTGCAGATGTCACGCGTACGTCCAACTGAACCAACTACCACGCATGACGAAGTAACGCAATCGGCAACTTGTGTGCCACTTAGGATGTCAACTCATTGAGCCTCTTGTTGCCATGTTATCAAACCATGAGTCCATTTCTGAAAACTATAAGTGCAAAGTGCGCTTCTAAAATGCACAATGCAAACTTTGCTACGTGCGTAGGCCGAGGTCGGGGCAGGGGCGCGAGTGGTGCAAAGCACCACTCTAGTGGCGGCTAATTTGCTAGCTTTTTTGAGGTCACTTAATAAATTATAACTTATGCTCACAACTCACTATATAAACAAATCTTATTTCTTGTAAACTTTCGATATGACCATATATAAGACATTTAAAATGGGTTTATCAATTTATATGTCTATATTGGAGACGTTTCTAATTCACCCAAATTAATTGCAATGATCCACATCATTAAATATCATATTTAATGACCCAACATAATCAATTAATTCAAACAAATTGATCACAAATTTCCAACACAATTTCTCCGGAATAATTGTTTTCTTCTTGTCCGCGGTTTCACTAGAATAATTGGTCACAGTTTTTTGCATATTTTTACATTTACTGATAAAGCCCATAATTATATAATTATTTGTAAATAATTGTTTTGCTCACAGACGTCGACAGTAGTTTTTTCGATCAGTGATTTTGATCGTTGTGTAATTGTGATCTATGAATTATGACTATGAGTTTCAATCACAAAATTGTGACAATCTATAGTTTAAAGTATGCACGGACAATTTAAGATATGACCTAAGACTCACCTTTGAAAAATTACCATTTGGTGCAAGGATTGTCATTTTGTTGTGTGACGAGACATATGAAGTTTTGTGATTGTAATCTAAAATATTTGTAATACATTATGTGACCGTGATATACTACATTGTATGATTTGATTTATAAGATTGTATCGTGACAATCTTTCATAAATATGTAACTCTATTTTATGGTTTTACGTCTCTTTAAATGTGACTTAAAACATGTCTACTTCAAAATAATGACTTCACACCAGAACTGTGACCTGATTCCAAGGTTGAAGGCTTTATTTTGAGCATGAAAAGTCAATTTTGAATCTAATTATTAATAATGTGATTTCTTCTTTCCAAATTTTGTGATTTTGAAGTCCGTTAAAGACGTTAATTAACATTAAAATCCGAGATTACTTACTCGAAGTATATTATTTGATAATATATGTTAAAGATATATAACCCCTCTTTTGTAGGGATTAAAATTAAGATTTTAATTTATATCAAAATCAACAATTAATTTTAACTACATATTATATAGGTACCACAACTTTTTAAAGATAGTTTAATTTACTTTTATCAAAATATAATAAAATCTGATTTTAATCCCCACCAAATAGGGACATGATTCAGTATTTTGTTTCTAAAAATAGTGTCCAAATTAAAATTTTACATTTCAATCTCAAACCCTAAGGGTCCGTTTGATTGCAAGAATGGTATTTGAGTACAAAGAAAATGAATTTTAGGGGATTGAATTGCCTAGAACTTGTGTTACTGTGAATTGTCAACTAATTGTGTTTGATTCATATAATTTTTCACTTGAAAAACGTTGAATTTTGGATCTTTTGGTATTTGTTTGGTTTCGTTTTTCATGAAAATTGTCCATTAAAGAGGAATTTTTTTTACAATTAGATATATAATTTATTTTCATTACTAAAAAAAAAAAGGAAAACCATTTTCCCACCAAAGTGGTGGGAAAACAAATTCATTTGTCAAGAAAATTTTGCCTATCAAACAAGCAAAAAGCTGGCACATGAAAAATAAATTCTTAGTTCCATGGAAAAAGACCATCAAACAAGGCCTAAAAGAAATATTCACTGCCATTCCTACCCATATTGCCACTACTATCGTGTCTACCTTCACTATCGATCCAATCTTCTTCACCTTGATCGGATACAAACCCTCAAAAAACTTCAAAACCCACCCACCACCAATACTGAAGTGATAACCCCAACACAATCACACAATCTTCCCCACCGCCACCAACCATTCAGGTCTTGATCCAAAATTTTCGAATCTAAAAGACGTTATAGGCAAATTGAGTGGCAATGATGCAAGGTAATAGTAGTGGTGGTGATCTCAGGCTATCTCTAGTGGGATGACAAATTTGATGTAAAATACCAAAAAGTAAATTTTTTACCATTAATTCCTTTTCCATTGCGAAAATTATCATTTTCATCTATTTTTTCAATTAAAAGGTGTAAAATGATGAAAATGTCCTCCTATTTAAATAAAACAAAAAGAAAATAAAATAAAAAATAACGAACAAATTAGAATCATAATTCCGAAATTTCAAAAGATTACAAATGAGTTCCCAAATCCAGCATACGCCAAAAATTCAAGCCAACCAACACCTTGAACGCCAAAAACTCTGATCAACCACCACCCAAACCACCGGAACTCCATACCATTGGACAACCCTCACTCTTCTCTACACATGCTACATAACCACCAGCCATAACGTCACTAGATTTGACCAAAATCGATGGCCAAAATCTTCCTCGTACTCACTTACTATCCCAGTTCGATATGTTGTATGAAGGCATTTGGAATTGCTGCGTTGTGATCAGATGATGCCATAATAGGCGGTTCGCAATCATAAGTCCCACCACCAGTGCCGAAAATCGTGACTGAAAGTTGCATTTTCACTTGATTAAAAAAATGTGGCTGTAAGTTTTGATCGTGTAGATCTATTGATGTTGCAAGACCATGGATAAGTGCGCCCTGATAAGTATAGTCGACGGGTATGTAGGAAAAGGAATGGGTCTCACTGGAGAAGGTGATGTAGTCGGTTTTTGTGTTGATAAGTTGCTGATTTTGGCCATCGATTTCGGCCAAATCTAGTGGGTGGTGTCGTGGTTGGTCAGAGAAGGTGATGTAGTCCATTTTTGTGTTGACAAGTTGCTTTCGCCATCGATTTCGGCCAAATTCGATAACATCAGGGCTGGTAGTTGGATGCTATGCATAGAGGGGAGTGAGAGATGTCCAATGGTATGAAATTCCGGTGTTGGTCGGAGTTTTTAAGGTTCAAAGATGGTGCTTGGCATGAGTTTTTGGCGTAGATTGCATTTTTAATTATACATGGGGACTCATTTGTAGTCTTTTTCAAAATTTGGGACTATGATTCTAATTTTTTTTTATTTTCTTTTTATTTTATTTAAATAGGAGGGTGAAATGTAGAAATAAAGGTGAAAATGTAAAAATTTGAAACATAAAAATGTTTTGCACCCTAAAAACCAAACATATGGACGTTTTGTGCTAATAAGTCTTACTATTTATTTTTAAAATCTAATCAACTAGTAAGTAATGATTATTTTTAAATTCAATGTAATGTTTTTAAATTGTGGTATTCCGTTTATTATTTTTAATTTATTAATAAGTACAATATTTTAATTCATTAATATAATTTTAAATTTAACGATTTTAGAAATAATATAAATTTTAATTAAATAATTTAAAATAAATTTTTGTGTAAAGTTTGATGTAAGTGGAGATTGTCTCAGTATGGTGGTAGGATAGGGTTCCGGGTATTTGATTTTTAAGGTGGCGATCAGTAATTTTGATCATTTTCCGCACCGATGACTTTGATAATTTTCTTATCGACAAATCTTCAATTCAAGTAACCTTTAAAATTGTTTCTTTCTTATTACTGCTGGTTTATAACTGGTGGTGACTAGTTGTGTGGTTATTTATAGCTGTGGTTTGTGGCAAGCATGGTGATGTACTACGAGTTAAGCACAATTTTACAATTGCCAGTGGTGGTCATGTCGAGTCGTCGACAGTGGTGGCTTAACACAGTGTATTACAAGTGGTGGAGGTGACAACTACGGCAATGATAGAATATCTGTAACAAAATTTGTTATATGTGATTGTGTGTTGCATTTTTTTGTAATACATGTTACAAATGTTATAAAAAGTATAAACTTCTGTTAAAAAATAAATAAAATTAAACAATGGTATAAAAATGAACTAATCAGTATCTTGAGAAAAAAAAAAGGTTAAATAGATATTGAGAATTAATTTAAATTTATAAAAGTTAACCCAAAAAAACAAATTGACCTTTAAATTTTGGGGGCTCTCTTATGTTTGGGGTCCAAGTAGGGGTGTCAACGAGTCGAATCGTGAATCGAAACTTTTTACTCGGGTTTGGCTTAAGTAAAAAATATTTCGAACTTTTTTTTTTGTCTGAGTCGAGCCAAACAAAAGCTCGGCCAAAAAATTTAAGCTCAACCGGAGCTTTCGGCTCGAGCCTTAGCGAACGAGGCTGACTCGATTTTCATTTTTTAAATTCGTGACAAATTAAAATTTTTTTTTAAGAATTTAAAATGTTTACAATTTATATGCATTATAAATAATAACTTATAGAAACAATTACAGCTAAAATTAAGAGAAAAAATTTAAAGATTTTTAGTAAATTTTGATGGATAAAACCACTTATACATTCTCTTGAGTACATTGTTGTTTACACTCCATTGAATTTAAAATTGCAATGAGCGGGAATGTGTGTATTTTTTGAAAATTGTTCAATGATGTCAAGACACGTGGTACAATGTCAAACTTGTTGTCAAAGAAAATGTACATATGACATGATTCAATTTTGATAAAAGTTAATAAAATGCGTGGTTGAAAAGCTGTGATCCAATAAAATGTATAGCGAAAATTAGTTGTTGATTTTTATTTAAATTAAAATCTGAATTTTAATTTTACCAAACAGGGCTATAATTCATAGTTGACAGATTTTTAGCAAATTTTGATAAAAATTAATAAAATGTGTGGTTAAAAAGTTGCTGGTCCCATAAAATGTATAATTAAAATTAGTTATTCGAATCCATTGTCAACACTTCCTCGATCCAGTTTGTCTCATTAGGCTTGCCTAGTGCGGTTTATCTATCCTGTGTGGTTTGCGGACTACTGAACATTGAGCGAATTTTACGCAGTGCGCACTCACAGGTAGCGGTCGGGTTCCTACCTAAAAAAAAATAATTATTGATTTTGATTTATATTAAAATCCGAATTTTATTTTCACCAAACAGGCTATAATTGATAGCTGACAAAGTTGATGCCAAACTCTTCATAAATGGGGCCATTGCACTTCATGTGCTGTGTCAACTTCTACCCTTTATATCTGTACAAAAAAGTTAGAGCCTCTAATTTCAATCCATGCTATATGAACAAGCTCAACAATAGAATATTTAGTTGGACAGTTAGGAAAAAAAAAAAATCCATACAAGTTCCGCCACGCAGCACTTATTAACAAATCCTGTCAAACGCCCCTGTTTAAGCAGCGTTATTCTTCTAAATTTATAATTTTTACACCCCACACCCAAAAAAAAAACAAAATGGAAAAGAAAAGAACACTATGGAAAGACGAAATAAGTTATATTTCACCAATATTTCGGGTTTAATATGCTATATCATAGGGTGCCATAATTTTTTTGAAATTCCCTTTTAAGAGGGTGCCATAATCTTTTTGAAATTCCCTTTTAAGAGTCGCACATTTTACAAATTGCAAGTACAAACAACTCCACAAATTATAATGTATAATTAATTAACGTGGTTTTTAGTTGTGTTTTTAATGATAATTGAGTACACTATAGTTGATTATCAATTCTATAAACTTTAATTTCGCTTTTTTTTTTTAATTTAAAAAAGACATCAATCAATGAGTTCAACCATCAAAACTTTGTTGTACAGACACTTATTACAAGTGAAAATCCTAGAAAAGTTTCACTGTAGAGTATTTTGGGGGAATAATGTATCAAGTAACAAACTGCCACATATATTTTATATAGGACGACTGTCGATTGTTTTCACTATAAATAACATTACTATTTGTGGGTATCGGATACTTGGACTCCAAGAGGGGGATATAAGATAAATTACCATCAAGTATTATATTTGATTAATTACTAAAATTGCCGTTTGGAGGAGAATTAGGTCGATCTAGGGTCCTCAAGCTTGGCAAAGTTTAATTGCTCCAAAGAGACACAAGCTCTCCTCCCATTTAGCTAGTCTTATGACTTATGATCAGGTGCGGATTTAGTATGGGGATAGTAAGGTCAGCTACCCCCACACTCAATTTTAAATTCTTTAAATCTTATTTTAAATTCTCTGTAGTTGTCGATTTTTCCCCACAATTAAAATTTTGTATTTCAAGATTTTGTCTCCATGATTTAAATTATAGAAATTTGCTCTCGCAACTAGCTCTGCCCCTTATTATGATGACCTTTTTTCGGTTCCTTCAATTAACATTTCTATCAATCTATGATTAAGATTGAATTCATAGTTGAATAAATTGCTTTGCATGTTAAAGGGTGATGATATCATTGAATTGGGCAAGAGAATTCACACGAAACATTGTAAAGGTCGTGGTAACTAAAAGAATTTCCAAAAGCTCAAAAGTCCTTGTGGCTACAACAAGAAAATCTTCCAATATCTAGTACATGGACCACAGTGATGGTGACTTTGGTTTTGTACTTTATCTCAACTTAAACTTGTTGAAATTCAATTATTCCTCAGCATTTCATCATGTGCATTATTGCCAATGGCATCTGGATTTCTCTATTCAATTTTTTTTTTCTTGTGGATTTCTTAAGGGCAAGGAAAAGTAGAAATTGTCACTAATCTTACTCTTGATAAAGTCAAATTCAACTCACAACCATGATTCTGATCCACCAAGCACCTCCAATGGCGTGTGATGAAAATAGAAAGAAATGCAGAAAGTTAAAAAACAATGATTTATTTCATATGAGTATATTTATATAACAATTGATCCATTGGGAAAGTGCGAAAAGTACATGCTCTAAAGTCTTATGAGAACCAATATTCTTTTTCCAATAAAAAGGTCCACAAATGGCAACCCTGCTACTTTTCTGGACTTCTGATGTTAAAGTTTGCAGAACCTTAATGAAGAGACTTAATCAATCAATGCCCTCTCCATCAACTTACCACTATCTACCCACTTAATAAAAAAGGTCGAACCCCAACCTTGAAAGTTTTCCATCTCCTCGCCCCTAGAGTATTGTGGAGGAGGAAAAGGTACAAGAGCTGTCATACTGATCCCTACAAAAAGTCCAATTCTAAACCTTGTAAGACGCAGGAATCGAACCATCACATTGTACCCACTTAAATACCTTCCATTGATTGTCAAGTTAAAGCATTTTGGATTAGTAATGACTGAGTCATACTGCTATACTATTTTGGCTAAGCTTGAAAACAAAAATTACTTTCAAGTCTCAAAAATTTTGGGATAATTCAGTTGAATATAGTGGATTAAGAAGAATTAGGAATACAATTTGAAGCTTGGCCAAGACATCATCAAGAAAAGCAGAGTATAACTAATATAGAATGCATCGTCTTCCCACATCGACTTGAGGGCATGTTTGAGCAACATTATTTTGGAAGAATGTATTCTGGATTAGTAGATTGATGAAGAATGTGTGATTGAAAATGATTAGAAGAATGAGAATGAAGATTTTAATGTATACGAAACATGGCCTAAATACAAAATCCAGCAGCAAGGTTAACAATAGGTTACAGTAATGTTACTATAACTTTTTCATAACCAAAATCATTATCCACAATACTCTGTTATGTGTATTTACAAATTAGAGCCAAATTGTATTTTGATTACACGCGCATCCATTCGAACACTGGGGAGGGTAAACGGGCGAGAGAGAGGAAGAGAGAGACTTTCCGACACCTTTTATGGTTAAAGCTGTTATAGGTAGCTTAGCATAGAATTGTAGGAAGCCTTCAATCATCTAAATTTAGCACATTACAGAGCAATTTATCAAACCAGTTTTGATATCCTGACTCAAATATCAACCAAAAATTTAAGTTCAAATTAAAGGAGGCAGCTGATGGAGATTCTAAAGATAGTTTATTGAAGACTTACCAAGTTTAATTCCTTATTATTCTTATATATTTTGAGACAATTTAGGTTATATGTCCTTGTTTATTATTGCTTAAAATTAGGCCAATTCATTAGACAACCTTTGATGAATTGAATAAGCTAATTTCCTCCATGCACTCTCTCCCACTCTTCTATTTCTCTTTCTTCTTCCATTATCTCCTCCATTCTTCTCTTCCCCTCTGTTCTCTCTCCTTTCTGTTCCTTTGCACTCTTATTTCTCTTCTCTTTTAACTCAGCAATTGTTTGATTTGTTGTTACTGCCACAGTGAATCAATTTGGTATTATGCAAAGATCAATCATTAAGCTTGTGTTAACCAAGAAGCACTAATTCTAGTGTTGACTGTGTTTTAAAGTTCAAATCCATTTTCCTAGCTAATAATAGATGTCAGATGGTATAAATGATAAACTAGAGAAAAAGTAGCATCCACTATTGGTCCCGGAAGTCGATAACTATGCAAAGCTATTACCTTGATACAAAGGGAGAGTTTGATCTAAGATGTGAACAAAATTCTACTCATAACACATATGTCAGCTTTTTGTCTATATATTGGGAAGCTAATTACTTCAATTGAGATAATGCAAAGAATAATTGAATAACTTAGTAAAATAGATATACTGCTATGTGATGAATAGATTCTATGTGTCCCTTGAACTGCTTATGGATCCAAATCTAGGTGATCTATCCATGACCAAGATGAAGCTTGGGTGGACAATTAGTTAGAGCAAGGGGTGTTGTACTGAAACTAATTGCAAAAGAGATAATGAAGAAAGAGAACGTCACCCATTCTTACTAAGAA
>CAIGRL010198143.1:0-12085 GCA_903798325.1 Fraxinus xanthoxyloides | reverse complement strand
TGAAAGTATATGAAACTTCAGTGACCGTTTTTGCAAGTTTTAAACTTCAGTGACCGTTTTGCGATTTTCGCGTAACTTCCGTTTGTAAAATTAACCATTTAGCTTTATGTTTTGAGAAATAATTTTTCAAAAGACAAACCAAACTTGCTTTTAAAAATTTTAAAACAGACCCTCAAAAACATAAAATGAATTTAGAACTAAAAACCGAAATACAAATCAAATGGGCCCACGTTATTTAAATATGTAAATTTACATCTGTAAAAATGTCAATAAATAGTACACAATTTTTACGTGACATAAAATTTGATATTAAGTGATTTAACAATTTTTTCATTCAACTTTAAATCATGTGAAAGTCGTATATGATTTTAATATCCACGTTAACGAGCTCTGTCAATTGTACATTTAGATTACATAAGCATATACATTACGGACCTATAATCACGCTTCTGAAAAAGTGAACAATACAAAAAATGTTATTTCAGCAAACCCATTTCCTGCAATCAACCAATTTTCTCAACATACATGCCAGAGACAGATAAAAGACGGAAGATTTTTCTTCATTTCATTAGTATATAAGCAAAGTCACTTCGTATGGCGGAATTTGACTCTGGTCGATCACTGGCA
This sequence comes from Fraxinus xanthoxyloides, assembly GCA_903798325.1. Lineage (NCBI taxonomy): Eukaryota > Viridiplantae > Streptophyta > Magnoliopsida > Lamiales > Oleaceae > Fraxinus > Fraxinus xanthoxyloides. Next base: position 11,458 of record CAIGRL010198143.1, on the reverse strand, counting down.
CATTGTTCCACTCTATATATATGAAACAACCTATTTCAATTACAGATTAATATAATTTACCATCCACTTACCATCTACATAAAATCTACAACTCAAGAACACTGCAAGATATATGAACCAGCTTGCGCGCACCTCAACTAATCTCACGATGCCTTGAAGTTTACAACCAGGTAACCACCTCAGTGACCTTGAGGGGACTCGAACTAATGACCATTAGAAAACAAACACAAAGTCTGACCAATTGAACAACCCCTTAGGGTTAGTTGAAGATAAATAAATGATACATATATGGAATAAAATTTCGATTTATATCAAAATTAAGTCCAAAACAAATAAAATTTAATTTATAATTTGGAAAGGTAAAAAACTTTTCGAACTCTTCACTTCCAAATATGAATCCATAAGAATCATTTGGAGTTGTAAATATTCAATTTATTAGTCAAGTTTTAATTTTTACATCACATGGAGACTAGTATCATGAACAAGCACGAGGCCTGAATTCACAAGTACAAGTTTTAATTTTTACCCCATCAGCATGATACATCTTCCAGAAGTACATGCCAAGAGATGTCTTCCATTTTAAGCTCACCCCAGTCCGGGAGTCTCGACCACCCAGAATACGAGGTATCATTCCAAGTTCTAGTCCAGCTGTTTTGTCCAGTCATAAGGTTCCCAATCCCGAGCAAAACTTGCAGCAGCTTGCTTCTGCGTTTCCACGGATTCATGCTTCCGACGGCGATGCATGTCCTCGGCTGGCAGACGTAGCATACCTCTTATTACATTGAGCCCAAAGCTGCTCTTAAATTCTTTCTCGTCGTCAATTACATGAACAAACCCCCTTTGCAATCCAAATTCAACATGGAAATACGGGAAATTCTTGGGGATTGAACCTCGCAGACCCTTTTCACTTGTATCAATGAGCTTCTTTGCATTGTGTTGACTCCATTCATCTTCAGCTTCGTCGATTGCCTGCAGTAACATGTGCAGTAACATGTTAGAAACTAACAAGTTGGCGTACCCAGAAAGCAAAAGCAAAAAATAAAATTATGTACACGAATTATTTGAACTTATTTCCAGTTTCAAGTTCTTCGTACAAGTTGGCAATTCCACAGTTACCCTTCATACTTCGACCATAATCAATTTTTTAAGCAAAGGGTACTCATCAGGGAAGATTTTGGACAATGGTTAAAAAAACATACAAATACAGATCAGTAGGCGACATTAAACAATTTTTGAAAATCAGAAAGTGCTATATATGGTAAATTCGAAAAAGAAGCCTAATTTGGATCCTCCTCACTGTCATATAGTAAGAATCTACAATAAATTCAATGGTATATGGTGTAAAGATGGGAGTAAAAGTTTAAATGCATGTTTGGGGAAGTGATTAAATTTAAAACTTAAACGATTATAAATTATGGGTCATACGGAATGTGTGGATAATAAGTAGGTAATAGTAGTGTGTCTATGGATAAGAAGTGCGCGTGTCATTTGACCAACTTAGATTAAAATTCGCTTCCCAAACATGCATTAAGAGGTATTTGCTTTCAAAATTAAAATTTGGGTGACACCGATCAGGAAAAATTATATATACAAGAGAGTAAAAATGAGACGGCTTTACCTTCTTGAAGTAAACAGGTGCCTGCTTTGCAATTTCTTGGGGCACAGGAATGCACTCTACCAAACAATGGCGCCGCTGCTGTGCCAACCCCATTACTGTCTCAAGGAATACTACATCCTTCTCCTGATTTTTAAACATCATTATTAGGCATTTCTTGAAGTTCCGAATTTCATCCCACACATTATCATCAACAGATCTCGTGGATGATTCATGCTGTTCAGGCGAAAAGTAAAAAATTACGGTTACTACAAAAATGATGACATCGTCAATAAAAACAACAACTAAACTATGTTAGCAGCTCAAAACTAAAATCGTCTACTTTTAATCTACCATTAACCGATTTAGGCACTCAAATCACAAATTTATGTGCCATGTCTGCAAAGCAATTGAAAACATGATTTTGCATCACGAATGTCAGCGGAGTAAGAATTTCAGATATAAAAAATAGAGTTATTCGCATTTTTCAACATAATTCAGGGCCTATAGTTTCTGCAATGTAGGAAAAGAGTAATAACTTTATAATGCTTTAAACGACATTTCACAATAAAGTCATTTTTCATCTAGAGACGAGTTAATATGAATAAAATGTAATTCTGATATGAGAGAGAGAGAGAGAGAGAGAGAGAGAGGTTCACCTGCAACGTTAAAATGCAACAATGACCCGGGACAACAGGCTGCATTTGAGGTAATGACAAGTAGGTAAAGTTTGCAATAGCTACGATCAGATGCTTAGGTCTTGTTGGATTTTCAAAGCAAAATTGACAGCGCTCTTGCTGCGTGAAGAAGCGGTTTGCCGAATTAGATATCTCACTTGATTTATGATTGCCTCCCCCTCCTTTCTTGCGAGTTCTTTTCCTTGGACCATCATCATAATCATATTCATCATCTGCCTGATGGGATTTGCTATACTGATGATTACGCACAATTGTTTGAGCTAGATTCAAATCAGCATCCTCTTCTTTCTTCTTTTGTCGGGCAGAGACATCATTAATAATATACCTTCATAAAGTGAAAAGGCAATGAAATGAAACAAGACAAACAACAAGGACAACAACCACACCTAACAATCATGTAAACGCAAAATCACCTGCTAGTAGTCCCATCAATTTGTGGTCTGCTTGACTCGTTACCAACAACCCGTGTAGCTTTTATTTTCTCAGCTTCTTTCTGATTAAGAAAAGAGAATGCGAAGATTAGACTACTAAAAACAAAACAACACTAGCTAATCATCAAAATGGAAATTGAGGACAAGTCACTACTTTAACACTACCCATCCTTGCGTTTATAAGAAAAGAAAAGAAAAGAGAAGCCTAACACCAAAAAATGAGGAGAATACTCCGATTTCTTCAAATGGCGGAGGCAAGAAGTAACAGTGTTAACGACACTTGATTACAGTTTGCACTATCACCATATTTAACATAAAGAAAAGCACTTGAAGAAGAAGTTGTAGAGAAAAATACGGGAAATGATGATTACAATAATGTCACAAAATGAGGCAGATAATGAATGGAAGTTTATCCACTAAAATTCACCTAGAACATGCATTAGAACTTAGCAAAGGCATTCTCCAGCTTCAATGCAGCTTATAGGAAATAAAACCAATTGAAAATAAGAAATACTGATAACACTTGCTGCATCACAAACAATTTGTTTAACATCAATCTTATCTTCAATAAACAAATATGAATGCAGAACCTCGTACTTCAACTCTAAAAAATGTAACATTAACATTGCAATATTTGCTTATCTTATCATTCTAACACAGCAATGTTCCGATTTTAATCTAACACACACAAGGTAAAAATAAAAAGAAAAGAAGAGAAAATGGGTTGCATTTCCATTACCCAGCCCTGAGTTATAAAGTAGAAAATCATGGTACAAAATGGGTTGTTAACATAAATGTTATCCTGTTGAACAGAAAAGAACATAGCTAGAGGGCAAAAGTCCATATTCCTCATCAAATAGAAGTTTGATAAGCACCGCAGAAGAATTTCTCATGCAATGATGGGAGGTCTACAAATTTTACTGTATCTATTATGAGAACGAAAATCATATTTTTATGAGAATCACCCTCTAGGAAACTGAAAGTTCTTTAAACTACCGAGTCAGTGGCCATTAGCCAGCCCAAGGCTCCTGGCATAAAATCTTTCAATTTACTCAGGTGATCTAGTGGCTGTTCTGGAGGAAAAAGTTTCGGTAATAGACGATCACCCTATTACAATACCCACTCTACAATGCAAGACCAATTTGGATACCACATGTCAACGATCAATGAAAGAAAACGAAAAGGCGTATAATTCGTCTAAGATATTTCCTATCCAAATAAGAACGGCCCAGATTACAGGACCAAAGAAGAGTGGGACCTATGGGTAAACAAGTGTCCAGAACCACAAGAAGATAGAGAGATGTAATGTAAGTTTATGCTTGCAGGCATTTTAAAGAGCCAGAGCAGCAAGTGATTGGGACACAGAAGATGTTCAATGAACATAAATTGAAAGGGAGAGAAGATGAAATTGATTCCTACCAAAAGTTTTTCAGCTTCTTCATGCTTTCCTTTCATACGGAGTTGCAAGGCTTTCGCAGCCAACTGATTCGCACTCATCGCTGGCTTCACAATTGATGTGTCTTCTTTAAATTCCTCAGATTCGTACCCAACTGATTTGGGTTCTGTTCTTTCCTCAGACTTAGTACGTGAAGAATTACTGAGATCAACAGAATTATCATTCTTCTGAAACGCAAATTTATGCATGAAGCTTCCATCATTATCAAATCTATTTAAGCTTGACATAGCAGCAGAGACGAGAGCAGAATCCTGAGTTGACATACTTTGATTTCTGCGCTTCCCCCAGGATAAAGAATCTCGAACTTTGGGCACTCTCATTCTAGGATGCTGAGAGGTAACATCCACAGTGCTTTTCCGATCAGAATTCTGATAAAACAAAATCCATTAGTTGGCATGACTAATATCATCACATCTCTAGCAAGCTATTTTTATCTCATTCTGAAGAAAACAAAAAAATGATTATTGACATAATCTAGGGACAAGAACTAATTTATGGAGCCAATCATTCACAGTGCACTCCTTCCCCCAGCTGGGCTAGAAGAAAGGACACTATATACCAATCTTCTAATAGTAGCCAAAAATAGATTCAGAGTAAATAGAACATTGACCACAGTAAATATTTAATTGCTATATTAAAGTCAATTCAGATGGAGGATTACCTTCTCAACAGAACTATTATTTTCATTATTTATAATTGTCCTTTCTTCTTCAATTAACTCTTTCTTCCTATTTCTTATAGCATGAAGATGAGCATGAGTTGGTGCAACTGTACGAGAAGCCACAGAAGCTGCAAATTGACCCATAGAACCCCAACGCTCTTCAACCACCTGTGAGGAAACAAGTTCATTATTCACTACTAGGTAATAGTTGAATTAACATTCGAATTAGAGAGCCATATCTACATACCTCCTCAAGCTTCCGTCCTTCACGAGCTGCTTGCTCTTGGGCTCTCTTCAAAGCTTTTAGCCTCCAGCTGGCACCTCCATCGCCAACAATTGCGGTTGATAAAAGGTGGCTCTCAGACTTTACTCCATCAGACTCATCCGGATAACCACTCCCATCATCTTTGAAATATGGATTTAATTCTCTAGGATTCACCTTCTTAACCTGGACAATTAGTCAAAAAAAAAAAAAAATGTTTTATACGCATAAATCACCAGGCATCCAACTCAGATAAATGCTATATCAATACTATTACCTTAAGAAATCAATTGAAATAGTAACAGATAAACAAATCACAAAAGTAAAGGCAGCAGCAGCAACAATTAAAGCTTTATTCCCAAGAAATTTGGGATGACCGATACGAATCTTTCTTAGCCAATGCCTTCAGTGAGATGCTACATATATTGGACAAACCAATGGTATAAATTCTTCATATCCATATTAAGCATGTTTACTTTGGTCCATCACTCACTAACTCATTCTACTACGTTCATATTACTCCTGTGTACAGGAGCTTCTAACCATCTACACGAGAAAACTGGCCCTGATCATTTAAATTTTTCTAGCAACAGTATTATAAACCCTGAAACTTGCCTAATATGGAATAGATACAGACCTGGAAACATTACATAGTCCCAAATTAGGGTGAACCAATCAATTCTCCATGCTCTTCATTAAATATGAAACGAGCGGGTAACATCGTTTAAAGCATTAGATTTGTATTTACAATATTCTGAACTCTTGAGACTGTGGGAACTTGTAAAATCCAATAGAAATGCACAGTAAGTGCTGACATGGCAATAACATCTTGGACGTGATATTAGAAGTGGTTATAAAGTTCTGCGGAAATTTTTTAGGAAATCTTCATGGTATTCTATTGTCTTAGTTATTATACACCCCCATAAATCAATACATAAATAATACAGAAAACACACGTTTCACCCTTTATACTAGTCTGACACCAATTTGAAAGCTCTATGAACCACATACAGTCTCTCTTCAGTATCCTTGTGAAATTTGCCCATGTTTGAGCTCCATTATTTGAGAATGGATTTTGTAAAAAGTGAACTTCAGGAGAGAATATAGTTAAAAAGTAAGGAAAAATTTTGCATTGCAAAATTATTTTAATGGGAGAATGTATAGTTAAAAATGAGTTTTTAAAGAATGGAGCTCAAATAGGGCCTTAACATTATACGACATCCAGAGTTCCACTCTCCTCCATCTTTCCCTCCCAAGAAAATATTAAATGGGAAAGTCCTTTTTCAACACCAATTTATTTTCATGGAACCCACCATCAACACACTCGAATCCATTTTATAAACTATAGAATGAACATCTCAGTAGAAATAAATGCAATAATATTTAATTGCATAATATCACTGGTTTCTTTATTTCTTTGTTCTTGTATTTTTTTTAACTTGGAAATAATGTGGTAATTTAATCATAGTGAAGATCAACCTTTCACCTATACATTCAATGGAATCACAAGATCATGCATAACATAATCCTTTTTCCTTTTCTTTAATAGTGGAAGGTATGGCGAGTTACATACAAGAACATGGGGACATATAATCCAGCCAAAGTTGGTATCACAAAAATTTGGGAGTTCACCTCTTCAGCTGAGGCTTCCTCTAGCAGCATGTCAGAAGCTTTGTCAGAAGTCTTCTCAGTATTGTCCTTAGGCCGAAGCATCCAGTCCAATCCCATTTCTTTCCTCACAATATTGCTGTAGTTTTGCGAGAGAGATCCTTCACCATCATCTGATACACATGACAAAGAAAATTGACTCCTACAAAATGATAAGAGTACTAGGAACACTGAGGAATTAAGTTCCAAATAGAACAAATGATGAGATACATACCATACAAGTCACTATCCATGGTGTCCTCGCCTCCCCTTTTCTTATCCTTCTTCTGACTTCCCTTTCCTCCTTTATGATGCCCCCTTTCCTCGCTGGAATTTGCACTTCCAGAATCATACAGTGATCCATCTTCAGACAGATACTGTTTTTTCCGACGCTCTGTCTTCTTCTTTGACCGACCCCTAAATTCATCTCGAGAGCTACCATCATGTTTTTTCTTCTCACTTTTCAGACTCGTACGTTTCTTGTGATCAATTTCGGAATCATTATCACTCCCACTTTCATCTAAATTTGAAGACAAATCCTCATCTGAAGCATACCACTTCTTTTTCGTTCTAGACTCACTTTTTATTCTTTCAAAGCCTCCATCATCAGAACTACTGTAACGTGAAGTCTTCTTTTTCCTTCTATCTTCCTCTTTTCTTCTGCCTGGTTTTCTTTTCTCCTTTTTTCTGTCATCTGAGTTTTCATCCTTTGCCTAACAACTACCCAAATCAATACGAGCACATAAAAAACAAACATTCTTGTGAACAGCTAACAACTGCAAAATTATATTCTATTTGTTTTAAATTAAATCCACCGGGGCTATAAATTTTATGTTCATAGATAAGTGCCAAGAAAAAGAAAAAAAATTATATATATATATATATATACACATATATATAAGACATATACAAGAGAAAAATAGTTTGTTAAAGTTACAAAAAATAGCTTGTAGACACACACGTCATATAAAGTAGAGATTCTTACTACATCACATCAGACACCTGCACACTTGCACACACGCGCGCTCACATATAGAAAGCCAATCAAGAACACGTTGAATAATGTAGGGAAACATCGAGTCCTTACTTTATCAATTTGTTCCCGGGGTATAAACTTTAAACCTGAAAGCATGTTTCCTTTCCTGTTGGTATCAACAGGTCTGCAGCACAATGCCACTTGGTTAACTCTCGTGAACCCCAAAACAAACGAAACATAAGAAAGAAAATGTGAGCTTATATAGGCCACAATAATATATAAGTCACTTTTTTTTATTATTATTAAATAACTTAAGAACCTATTACACATATGTGGGACTAAAAAATAAATTCCATGCTCAACCTAAAGTAATAAAAGCATTTTAAAAGAAAAAGGTCGAATAACACACATAGGAGAATTTATAAGTTCAGAACTAACAAATACGTCAATAAACTTACATGGGCTTGAAGATCGAAACACAACTCTGGAATTCCATTTGTTGAATTACATTATATTAACTCCTTTATGCCACTAGAATTTATAACTCATTTTTTTTTTATAAATAACCTAAGAACCTATTACGCATAAATCTCAGAAAGCTAATGGAACTAAAAAATCCCATGCTCAACTTAAAAGTCATAGAAGCAAAAAAAGAAAGGTCGAAGAACTAACGAAGGCAATAAAGAACTTACATAGGGTTGAAGATCGAAACCCGACTCTGGAACTAAATTGGATAAATAAATTACATTCACCCCCACCCCACCCTACAACCACGACTACCGTTAAAAAAAAATAAATAAATAAATAAAATAAAAAAAAACACCCCTTCTGATATCACCTCTCTGAAGTTTTTTTTTTCCCTAACATGCAACCATCTAAATGGTTAACTGCATTTAAATTATCACCCACTCACCAAAAAAAAGGTCGCCTAGTAGAAGTGCTAAAACAGGAAAATTGAGATCAAGAGGATTAATAATGTAAAGATCCCCCATCCCATTCCAGATTTCTATTCCCCAATGTCCTAAAATCCATGAGCTTAAACTTTAATGAAGCCAAATTACATCCCAGTTCCAGCCTCCATGAATTAACTACCCTCAAGAAAATCAAAAGGCCCCTAAAATTCACGAACTTAAAGCATATTAAGTCATCACATTCCCTTAAATTTGTAAAACTCGAAATTATCTATTCAGATTCGGCATGATCCCTTATATCCCGAAAAAGCATCCCTTCACATCCAGGATTCCAATTCAAAGCAACCCACGCAATCAAATTCACTACAGAGACATCCCTCCACAAATTTTGAAACTTAAATAATTTTTATGCAACAAAAAAAAAAAACCCAATTCACAGTTCACACCGGCATAAACAGCAATAAGTATAAGGTCGAAAAGCTCGAAATATAAATTAAGAAAATGAACAGGATAAATTCGTAGCAAAACTTGCCTGATAGCGAGTTAATTATAGGTTGTCTAACTGAAGAACCACGGCGGAGGAGGACGAAGGCAGTGGCTGGAGCGTCAGGATAGAAGGGTGTGCTTCAGTCGGATCTCTCCTTCGAAGTTCGACCCATCGGGTTTCTAGATCCAGTAATGATTCTTTTCAACACGGGTTTAAAGCTCCACCGCCTTTTGGGTTGTAAAATAATTGGGTTGTAAAGTGATTATTTAACCAGGCCCTTCTCCTCCTTTTGGGCTATCCTCGGCCCAGGCATTCATTTTTTGTGGACCCTTTTCCATTGGATCATTTTATGGCCCACTTACAGCCCAAAAACATTTATTTTGGGCCAAGTCCAACAAACAAGCCCTGTTAGTATGGACTTCATAAATCGATCCACTTTTTGTCTAGCCCACCTAGACTACTTTTAAGCTCCATTGATTATCATATCCGAGAAAAACGAATTTTATTTTACCTATTTAATTGTAACGTGGAAATGGAAACTGAATTCGAAATTCAAGTACAACCACTTTAGGTTTCATTTTTTTCGTTTTCATGGAAAATGAATTCCTATTTGTTTGGTGGAATTTTATTTTTCAACTAGCATGGAATTGTAATTCCTTTTCACATTTACCTAGTAAACGGACCCTTTAGTTTAGTTTATCTGGAGAATTGCATCATTTGTTACTACCTTTGTAGCAATTTGGTCCCCAACCTATTTTTTTATAGTGAGAATAGAGCAACTGCCCGTGTTGGCTTCGTGAAAAAAAAAATGAAGATATATATTAGACGACTTGTACGCAGGTGAGCAGTTTGAACCCGTGGCAAACCGCTCGCCGTTGCTCGAGCCGTCGTAACGGACGGCCTTTTTTCTTCAATGGTCCAATAGTTTTCCTAACTCACTCGAATTTCTAGATTTGCTTTTGATAGCAAGTCATCAACCTTTAAGTTCATAGCATCATTGATTGATATCGGAGTTAAAATTTCAATTCTTTTTTCGGTTTAACAAAGTATATATTATTATTTTTTACTAAAACCATACAATAAAGAAACGAAATGAATATGAAAGTGAAAAAATAAAGTATGAAAATGAAAAATAGAAGAGAGTAAAGTGTGCTCTTCATGACTATGAATGTACTTTTACTTCATATAGAATAAAGTAAAGTACATGTATTTTTCTCATTTAGCGGTTCATACTATTCTTAACCTTTTATACTTTAGTAAATGAAATGTATATTGCAAGTGTTTGGAGTCGAGTCTATAACTAGTATTTGGGTTGGAGGATCAACATTCATCTTCATCTATCTACTTCACAATATATTTCTCTTGACAATATAAGTGATATTCTTTTAACTTCTCTTGTAATCGTAATCTCAATCTCAGTATTTACAAGCCCCCATCCATCCCATGTGACCCCGTAATAGCCACCTCATACCCCCATCTTTTTCGTCCTCGTACCTTGGTCCTTGCCCTCTATTGCAATCTCAAGTTAAACCACTGATTAGTGCATTTTGTACTTTTACTTTATGTTTTATTTAACATTTGTAGGTTAAATTCTCAATTTGAAGGAAACTAAAATAAAAAGGAAGTATAATTGAAGCTTAATTTGGATACAATGTATTCACTATCAGCGATGGATGCAAATATTTTGAGATAGGTGAACGTAATCAAACTTGCAATACTCGCATTAATTATAAGAAATGTTGGATTTTGATTGCAAATATTACACAACAAATAATCTTTTATTCAACCAAACAAGTTAGGCAATAGTGGATAACGAAGTTGGCCCAGGAAGCCTTTCCCCACGAAGAAAATTTGAGTTTTACTACCCAGGACAGGACAACCACTATATTTTTGAAATAAAATATATTACAGTCATTTCATCAAAATTATCGAATCTTCACTACGTGGAACATATACAAAATTTTGACTTCATTACCGAGCTACGATTATTCTATTTTCATTTTAGCAACTTGACAATTCAAGGGCTCCTCGTTTCTCTATACAGCCTTGAATTATGATTATCCTTTGCTGAAATGCCTATCTGATGTCAAACAGTATATTGATTGTACTGTTTAAACAAATTTCTTGCTATTTGCAGCGGGTGAGATTGGTGCTACTGGCGGCGAGGGAGATGGAAATAGTGATGACAAAAAAAATCGTCCCGCCCCTTGAAGAATAAAAAAAAAATTAACTACAAATTAAAAAAAAAAAATAGTTAACTGAAAAAATTTGAAAAAAAAAATAAAAGGGGCAGGGCGCAATTAGTTAACTGGAAAAATTTGAAAAAAATAAAATA
>CAIGRL010198107.1:0-17054 GCA_903798325.1 Fraxinus xanthoxyloides | reverse complement strand
AATGCACACTGAAAACACAAAACTCAAAACTCAAAACACAAAATTGAAATACGAAGAAAAAGTCCTAACATCTAAATTTTTTGACAATTTGTCAATGTATTTGTTCTTCGAGTTTCTTTAACTTTACCCACTTTCCCTGAACAATGCTCTTAACTTTATAATTATCGTAACTGCCTAAGGGAAACATATAACATTATATAATATTATATTGAACCTCGTGTTCAACGAGGATCGAGTACAACAATTTATACCCTAGATAGATCAATAACAACCCAAGTTGTCACTCATTTAGAAGTTGTGATTTTTATTTATTTATTTATTTTCTAAAACAAGGAACTCATACAAAAATAACAAAAAAAAAAAAATTGCAATTTCAAGAGTCATTGTACTATTAATTATGATGGCCATCTACAAATAAAAAGACAAGGCAACTGAGAAAAACTGATTATTTTGACTTCCAGCTTATAGCTTATAAGCACAAAACTCATACAAGAACCTCAACAGGCTTTTGCGATGAATATGGGGACGACTCTATTCTTGTCCACTTTGTAAACTTCGTAAGCAACAGCATCCCTATAGTCTGGATTGAGAGACCACAAATTAGACCAATCCACAATCCCTGTCACAAACAATGTCATCAAGAAAAGATTACAAATTCGATTTTGTAAAATAATAGATTTTTCCAAGTAAATTGTTGAGAACCTGAAGTTTTACCTTAGCATATAGTTTAAACTTGAAACCGACAAGAGCGGCAATTGGCATGCCAATGAGATAGTATGTCGCCAAATTAATGCACATAGCCAAATGCTGCCAACCGCATCCTCTGGCCACACCTGTAGAATCGGTATAACTTTTATTGAGAAAACCGATGGTTGAACGACTGCTAGGAAGTTATAGAGATCTAGTAATCGAACCTGATAAGATTCCTTGGATAAAATCACATAATATAGACGCCACGAGAAAGGGTGTCATTGTAGCATATGCATTGATTATCGCTGGACTGCCACTGAAGGAGCTAGCCCACAAGTTATGACCAAAAGAGAGGGCTAAAATGACACAGAGTGCAAGAAGAATAGTTAGTTTTAGTGTGACAGTCATGGCACGCTTAGCTCGGTCGGGATTTCCAGCTCCCAACTCGTTAGACACCCTCGTGCTGCAAAAGTAAATACCCAAGTTACTAATAGTAATGATGTAGTGAACAGAGATATCGAAAAGCACATTGTTTTCTTAATAAGATTACCTCGCAGCAGCACTGAGTCCATAAGCAACCATGTAGGCAATGGCTTCTGTATTTACACTGGAAACATAGTTTTGGACAATTAGCAAGTACGCATAACAAAACAAAGTCTACAGAAGAGCGAAAATAACGGAACACAAACTTACCACATTGCAATTAGCGAAGTAGTAACTTCTGAGTTTGGCATCAGTCCAGCCAACAAAACCAGAATCTCGAAAGCCCAATACTCCAAACTGATTAAAATATGTAGAAATAAGTTCACTCAGATATTGAATTTACATATTACATATTACTTGGCTATTGTTTGGGAAGATCAGTTGGAATATGAGACTAACCACACCATAGCTGCTGAAGGTAGGGCTATCTTCAAGTTCGAGAAGATGTGACCTAAAGACTCTGACCGGAATCCCTTCCACGTGTCCTTAAATTTCTTTGCTTTAAGCACATACATACCTAGCATAAGGACGGAGATCCACAGTGAAATTGAAGCTGCTAATGGTGCTCCTTTATATGCAAGTGCAGTCCAATGAACTAAAGCATAGGCGATGCCAATATGGAGAAGTAGAGGGAGCAACGAGCACACAACCAACGGAACAACAACTGATTGTGTTTGAAGAAATCTTAAAATATTTTGCAAAAACCCATATGCAAGTAAGCCAGGAATGAGATACTTCAAGTAGAGACCAGCTGCTTTCGATATCTGAGGGTCTTGATGTAGTAAAGTCAGAACGATATCGGAATACCACCAGAGAACTGATACAGCAATGGCAAAAATGATCGTTATAATACAGGACGCCTGTAGGTATATTCCAAGCATCATATACTGTTTTGCGCCATATCCTTGGCCGCATAACGTCTCAAGTGCACCACTCAAGCCAACCTGGAACGTCAAGTAAAATTTTCAATCCGATGCCAGCCAGTTCACAGAAGAAGTACAGAAACAAGATATCAGCTAGAAGTTAGCATAAGCTTTCTCCTTTTTCTTTTCGCATTTGAAATTTTCTGAGCCATTTCTCAAATTCCTTTGTTACTGAATTGTAACAAGATAAAGAATTTGGGCAACACACACTTTGAACCATAAATGTATAGCAATCTAAATCATGTACTAATCAACTTCTAATTAATATTTATAAGAGCCCAACTTCTATTTCAATCTTGTGATGAAGGAATAATCTCTGATATATTGAAGTTGAAACTGCTCAAATAAAAATGTAAAATCACATTATTTTCTCGAAAAAGGCGCACTTTAAAAGACAAGAAATTTGATTAAATAAGTCAATGAAATCTTCACAATCCATATAGAGTTACCATAAGAGCGAAACCAGATACGGCAGCCCATGAATTGGCAAGATTTGAGCCAGCGAGCTCGAGGTCTCCGAGGTGGCCGGCGAACATTACAGAAACCAAAGGTATGAAATAGTAGGCAACATTGGTCAAAATCATGGGCAGTGCGAAGAGAATCTGATCTTTCGCCTCATCCACATCAATAATCTTGCTCCACCACCTCTCCGCCGCATTGTTTTTAAGTAGAGGTTTTTTCGCCGCCTCTGCATCGCCGTGAGAAGACATTTTCATGGTTTCACCTACCCACTCACCCAATATCCTCAATCCTCACCAGTCTCTTCGCCTTTTTCTTGTGTGTATATATATAAATAGAAACGAAAATGTTTATAGTCACTGTCAGTGTCAGCTTCCACGGACACATTCAGGCCATGTTTGGTACGACTTAAAATTTAATTAAAATTGAAAATATAACCGTTATTAGATCTCATTCATCTAATAAAAATCAATAATAACGACTAATTTTTCAATTTTAATTCGATTTTAATCTCTATCAAACACCCTTTTATTGAGGAAATTATACAAACAGTTTGTGGGCACGAGAATTGCATTATAACAAGTAAAAGATGAAATGCTAGGACGAGAATTGAAATCTATCCAACTACCAGTCAAATTCCGATTTGAAACCTCATAAAACTCGGAAACCTACCAGTCGTATATAATTTATGGTTTTGATGCGCCTACAGAAAATTGTGCACACCCACAACACAGTTGTGTCCGCATTTTTTGAAGGAAAAATCTTTGTGTACATAATTTTTTATTTAAAGTTTTACCTAATGGTCAAGTGACGACCCCCTATTGGGGGCGCTTGGATCCACAGGCGCTTGGGGCCACCTCCACATGAGTTTTACGTTGAACTTCCGTGGTATTTTTCTGTACAAATGGAAAAATTCTATAATTTACTAGATTGACACACAATTTTCTTGATACAACTACTCTTATTTAAATGTAACCTGAACATATTCGAGGTTGGGACAATCCCAAAAATTGAGGACGCAAAAGCTTAACTCTTATTTTGTGGTGATTAAAATAAAAATTTTAGTAAATGAAAAGTGACGAGTCAATAAAATATATAGTTAAAAATAATTATTGATTTTAATTTTTATCAAACAGTGACTTAGTATGGTTCGGTCTTTATTTATATTTTCTTAATTCCGGCCTACTTATATTGCTTTAGTCTAGGGTTCAATATTATTAAATTAAGCACGTGAAACTGCAAGGTCGATGGGGTTGGTGAGACCTGCTACGTTCTCATGTGTCTTAAAATAGCCAATTATTATGTGGTCAGTACATTTTAATTATATGTTTTCGTTGAGATTATTTTAAAAAAAAAAGGTGTTATAATTCACGTAAATGACTACATCGGTCTTCTTTAGAGTACCACATTATTTTAGAAGAATGTATTTCGAAATAGTAAATTGACGGAGAATATATGATTGAAAAATGAAAAATTATTGATATGATGGAAAATATTATTTTATTGAAGAATATATGATTAAAAATGAGTAGAAGAATAATAATGAAAACTTTAATGTGTACCAAACAGGGGCTTAAACTCATTCTCTCAAATCGCTTAGGGCATATTCTCCTTATATTTCAGTTTTGAGTTTTGAATTCATTTTGGATTTTGGATTTTGTGTGTCCATTCTGATATTGTTGAAAATGTGTTCTTTTTGACATTTTGATAAATTGTTTTCAAAAATAAAAAAATGAAAAACCTGTTTGCTTTCCCCTCCCCTCCCCTCGCCTCTCCCTCGTTAACCAGCGACTCATACGAGTCCTATCACGATTCGAGCGACTCTGGCGATAGGAGAAACGAGTTAGTAACTCTGAGGTACTCAAATTCAACGAGTCAGATGTCCTGTTTAATATACTGGAATCACGATCGACTATCTACGTTACTGGGCATCTTGCCTTTCCATAAAACACCAAAGTCTAACGGGCACCGAGCTGAGACATTACTGTTTTGGAGGAGGCCCACGGTTAGGTTGGCGACGGCGAGAGGTAGAGGGAACCAATACTTGGCACAAAATTGATAAAAACAGCAAAAAATAACAAATACATGACATTGAATTTATAGGTTTATAATGTCGATTCACAAAACTCTAGATGAGGTTTCCTTTATTCTACGACGGCTTGCCATTGAGCTTTTGAGGTGGGCAGGGAGTAGGGTTTAGGGAAATAGAGTTGATAATGAAGAACATAAGTATTCATTGAGCAGCCAGGGTAGAGATTATTCAGTAGAAGATAAAGAGAGGTTCTGGGAAAGAGGAAAAGAAAATTAACACGATTTGACTTCAATAGCCGATGCAGTTAATTGAGGGGTCCACCACGCCCAAAATACGTTTTGAAAATTTGGGGTTGATTATAATTTATAACTGAAAACACATGTTTTGGATTTTATTTTTAAATTTTTAACTTATTTTCAAAAATGCATTTTCGAAAATAGTAAAGAGAATGCATTTGAACTGTTTTAAAAAATCGAAAAAAAAAGATAACTTGAAAATGGTAAAGAGAACAAGAACTTAATAAAATAATCCAATTTGATGGTGTTCATCCTTTTAAAAAAAAAAATAAAAAAAAAATCCTAATTGTAGCCCCTATTCAAAACTCGTTTGTCAAAGTAACATATTTAAAAAATGTATAATTAAAAAGGTAGAAAAAAAAAATTTAACTCGTGCAACACTATTTTATGAAGAAAAAAAATGTGTGATTGAAAATAAATTGAAGGAAAAATAAAGTAATCAGCATCGAAATTCTTTATTTGTTTCTGACACAGTGGTTCTCAGTTTTAAGCCTTTATTTAGTTCTCATTTTTTTCCTTTTTTTTTTAATCAAATATTTTTCAATAAAATAATATTACATATAAATTCAAAAAAAAAATTATTTTTTAACCACACATTCTTTATTAAAATATTATTCTTAAATGAATTTTGGATTAAAAATGAAGCTCAAATAGACTCGTGACTCAAACTAGGCCATACGAAAGCTTAAAGTGTTCAATAATGTCCATTTAAACACGTCCAACTCCTAAGGATGATACATTTCACCTTCTCCGGAAACAACCATTCTCATTAGTTCGTTGCCAATGTCAAACTACATTTCGTTCCGATTATGCTGTCTTAGCTCCCTGAATAGTACTAATGCACGAATATTTTCTTGACATCAAATCCAAAGCACGGGTTTTGTCGCCTTCTTACTTGATGAAGCTTTGCCATTCTTGCCAAGAGATTGCTTCCCTTTTCAACTAACGTCGCCTTGGTCATCCCTCCATGGCCAGAATCGGCGAGAAGTTGTGCTTTAAACGAGGATGATCGAGTAACGGCCATTACGACTTGTAATTCAAGAATAATGACCAAAAGTGAAAACTTTTGTGGAAAATATAGAATAGAATCTGAATTTTCTGGGGTTTAGTTGCTACCCAAAAGAATCTGACGATTCAAATGAGGAAAAATAAAGAATCTGGGTGTACTCCGAAATATTATGCACAATAGTTTGGCAGCTGAAGATTGCGTGAAAATGTAAAATCGATAATAGACTTGACCCTCGATCCTACCAGATCCTGGAATTTTCTCCAAATAAAAAATGATCATGATTCAGAAAGGCCAATCTCGAATTGAGAATAATCCGATCATTATGGTTAAATTAGTACATCTGACATTACAAGTTACAGACTGATATTAAGAAAGGGAAATGGCACAAGCACAAACTCATTAGAGCTTATGAAAATGCTGAATAGACAAATGACAGCAAAATAACAAAGTAAGAAAAAGAGAAAGAGAAACAATCTCAAGCCAAATCTGGTACTCGAGGCTTCATAAAAATTCTCATAGAATTGAGAAGAATACCAGTTCAGTCACCCTTGGCAACTTTCTCCTTTGGTTTGCCCTTTTTGGGCTTCATGAAGCAGAAACATGAGCAACATGGACACTGGAATAAGAACTTCATAGCTCTCTCACCCTTTACTGGTTTGTGTCTCAATTCTCAAATGGTTCTCAAAACCAGTATGTATAGGAAAAGTAAAGCTGTGCTTTTTATTTACTTTTATTCTATTTCAAAAGTAATAATTACATGACTTTTATGATGAGATTCCATTTCAATCACTTTCAATTATGAAGACGCCTGCCTATGGAACAAGACAGCTATATGAATTGCAATTATGTTTTTTTCCTATTTCCATGCTGATAATGAGCATGGGACATGTTTGGCTAGTAAATGAAAGTTATACTCAAGTCTTCCTAGTTTTCAAATATGTTTACTCTAGTCTACTTGTATATAAACGCCCATAACTGAAACTTTTAAAGTTCAGCCAAACACGCTCTTGAGTGGTACCCTCGAATAGGCCAACTATAGTGGGCAATGGTCATTTGTAGGGCCACTCACACCAGAAAAAGGGGGATGCAATTTGTCTCACTTGAAAGATTTCTAGGCTGGCAAGCAATAAGCAATGAGAATTACAGCCAAGGGTGGTTGAAAAAACCTATCAAGATTATTGATGGGTCCACCACAGGGCGCTCAGTGCAGCCACTAGACCAGTTTGTTCCCTTCTTTCTCAAGTCAGCAAAAATTTCCACACTGATCTGAGAATGTTGTTCAAACGATTGAACGCATATTACAATATCAATTGGCTCCAACTGATGATTCCTGTCGTATCGTAATACAAAATTCCAGGTCTTATGAGTTGAATATTGGTTTGGACAAGCAATTATTATATTGCAGTGTAGTTCGATCCAAAGGTCGCCTTGCACCTAAGATTACATGACATTATGCACAATACTAGAAAGAAAGAACAAAAACATCCAGACACTATCGGGTTTTAGGATCTTGACAACATGGAATGTTAGAATCTTTCTTTCTAAATTCTACAAATACTGAAGAAAAGTGAAGATAAAACACTAGTGTAGACATCACACACTGCCCTATTTAACACGGAATTCACCAGAATTTTTATTAGCTGAAAGTCTTAAAAAGGTCAAGATTCTGGGAGGATCGGCAAACAGAAGTATCATCCGAACCTCAAAACGATACAGGAGATATCATCGGTGCTATTCCGTGCAAGTGCCTCTTCATTAAGGCGCTTAGCTGCTAATTTAGGATCTTTTATGTTCTTGATGCAATCAACTGCCTCCTGATTGGACATTACCTGCATCATGTTGACCAAATCAGATCTCTAAAATCTACACATACAAAAGACGCAGAGAATTATAGTGAATGCAATAAAAAACAGATGAAGTTAAGGAAGCTATAATGAAGTAAATTCAACAATATGCGCAGCAAATACAACAATGTAAAGACAGAGATAATGAATGAGTTCAAAAACATAGATCCCAAGAAACTGGAAGTACTTACCTTCCAAATGCCATCACTGGCCAAGATAACAGACTCAGTTTCATCATCAATAAACTCCACCACTATATCTGGTTCTGAGCTAAGGTGTTCTTTCAAGCATTTATCACCAAATGCCCTTGCTACAGCTAACTGGCCATCAACACGTGGAACATCGCCTGAATATGGTCAAAGAGGAAATATAGTCATATGAGAGGACCCGATCCTGAGACGTGAATATTACAAGGGAGTACTGACCTTCACAAGTAGTTCATGGCAATTTACATGTCAGTTTCTTCTTTTCCATTTTTCAAAAAAAATAAAAATTCATGCAACAAATTAACATCAATAACATATCATTCAATAAGATCACAAGCTCAGAGATACACCACTATAATATGACAGCCTGAACATTGACAATATTACAATTTTATAGATTAAAAAAAAAACACTTCTTCGATTTTTATATTTATTCCCCTTTTTGAGGCTTTCCTCTGTCTTCACTTTTATTTTGTATTGTCAAGCTAACAAAAGAGTAGTATATAAGAGATTTTGAAATCAAAATCAAAAGAGCCACTTGCCCAAGATGTGAAAAGTTGTTGCAGCAAAAGCCCACCAAATTATTTAACTTCTTACAATTTTACGTACCAGGAAATTTTGTTACAAAACCACCTCTGCTCTCAATGTTGTCCCTTTCTTTGTCAGGCTCATGATCAACTGATAATTGTTTTGCCACACCATTTTTGGAAATGACGGCACGAGAATCTCCAACGTTAGCAATTACCAGCTTCTCGCAGTTTATCAGAATTGCAGTAACAGCTGTTGAACCCCCTCTACCCAGATCCCTGGCTTCCTCCAAAATTTTGGAATCTGTGATCCGATACGCTCGTCGGATTGCTGTCTCCGTTGAAGTCCAAAAGTCAGGCTATTTATTGCCAGAAATGAAAACATACAGAGTTAGAATTGGTGCAGTCCTCGTCCAGAAATAAATAGAAAAGTCAAAAGCGAGGATGGAGTTGTCTCTATTAAATAATTAATCTAGTATGAAGTTTTGTTTAATTTGTTTCCATTTTTATCTTCTTTATGGGGGGGAGAGAGTAGGAATCAAATGACCAATGCTTAATTTATGGATTAAGGAGAACAAAAAGTTCACAACAGTGCAATTCCAACATCTTCAGTGGATTGTATCCATCATATTTACCTCGTTCAAGATGTTATCAAACAGATGAGACTTCAAATAATTTGGTATATCTTTGCTCAAATGACCATCAAATATTGCAAATAGACCTAGCTCATTGTCCCCAACTTCTTTGAATTGTGCAAAAACATAATCTTCCATGCTATGACCTGATTTTCCTTCAACCAAATGATAGCCATGTGTTATCTTCTTCGACATCTTACTCTTTCCTTTTCCTGTGTCAAACGCAGGCGGACCTAAACCCACCTTTTCCTGCAAATTACAAGCAACCTCATAAACAGTGGGAAGTCTTCAGAAAAATTATTAACTCATCTCATACGCTGGGATGGAGGAAAAATCACAAATGGTAATAGACTCTCACCACTGGCAGACATAATTAAAAGCAAGGGCGGAGCCAGGAATATTATTCAATGCAGACATAATTTAATTAACTCAGAACTTTGTGTTTTTGTCATGGATTTAATGATGATAAAAATATAAACAATATTACGACAATACAAAAAATAACATAATTTATAAATTACACTTGCTCCTTAAAGTTTTCATACTTTGATGTCGTTGTACAATAACTTCATTATCAGTTTTCAAAAATATATCTTTTTCTATATAAACAATTGTGTTATCATTCATCTATTGATCATTCATCCGGTTGCGCAATCTATTATTTACAATACTCATTGCAGAAAATCCCGTGATAGCAATTGTGCTATCATGATCTTTAGGCTAACAAGGACCCTTTACCATATATATTCTTCTAACTTGATCTCGGATATTAGTTAATCCAAAATTGGTATCTTCAGTCCAGATCAGTAGGGAATTGTGTAACATCAAAATCTACTTTATTCGATATATCTCCATCAACATTTTCTAGAATGGATGTCATTTCAAAGAATCTCTTCATTTGATATTTAAAGAAAACCATAAATGATAGTAAGCTTAGAAAAAAAATTCTACAGAAACAATTGTTAATGATTTTTGCACTTAATCAATCAGCCTTTCAAGTCAAATCAAGCAAAATCTATTCTCAATTGGGTCAATTTTATGTACCCAAACCACTAAATCAACCTCCATACCATTACCATACATTCAAATCACACACATATTAACGACTTTGCTCAAAGTCATTAAGTCAAACATATTACCCACACAATTGAATATCTGCTCGAATATTCAGAAAATAAGTGCTCAAACAGAGGTAGAACAGATTTAATTTGCATAAAAATATATAGGGACCTTCAATTCAAGGATATAGACTCCATATACAGGGACCAGGCTCGCGAGCGTCGAGCAGAGAGTTGGAGATTGAGAAGCTGAGAGAAAGTGGATATGGGAATTTCGTGGTTTCAATTTCAGCACAAACAAGTATAGGTAGTTTTGGGTTGGGTCAATTTCTGTTTCAATTTTTTTTCCTTTGGGCTGGATAAATGGAAAGTCCAATAGGCATTAACTTAAAAAAAATGAAAGAGTTGGGTTAGGCCCAAAATTCCAATGCACACCTCATTGAAAATGAGGTGTTTAAGTTGTCGTAATAAAGGAAGGCTGTGCATGATCGACCATAGCAAAGAAATTAACGGAAAAGGAGCCAAACGCTGTGAAAATACTATCCAGTATTAGTCTTCCTAGTGCGAAGCAATGTCTAAATTAAAATTGTAAACACAACAATTGAAAAATGGCGATTCTGCAATTTATAACAAAAGCTTCAGGGCTAAAGTCCACGTAACATTATATTTTACATTTTCAATGGACTGAATCTCCCCCTCTTTTTTATGCATTCTTCTATGAATGATACTAAGAGAACAAGAGCTAGCATCATAACACCACTCCGAGACAAACTCGTGTCATGGATGACAAACAAAGTGCATGCAAGGTTCAGCTGATTAAGATCTTCTTAGAAGATATCAGTAATTGATGCCATTGCTGTTATCTAGAATTAGGCACTATAGCTACAATGACTTCATCCCAGGCGAACAGCAGGCCTTCCTGTGTCTGTCGTTCACCCAATTAATCTCAAGCATCCTGGCTTCCAAGGCAAGAATTCCTTGTAAGTGGCAAATCAAAAGCTCAAGCAAGTAGCCTAAACTTAAGAGGATAGCCCCCTTAACCAAATGAATTTTATCAAAACGCCTAGTGATCAAGGACATCAAGCCTGTAGCTTTGTTTGATATTGGAGACACACTCCATCATAATCACAGAACAGTAGATATCACTTTGATCCACTTGATGCAGAATGGGAATAAGAAAAGGATAGGGGAGAGAGAGAGAGAGAGAGAGAGAGAGAGAATTTTAGAGAAGAATTCGAATTATACTCGTATATTAATTCGATCTCTACATTGTTGAGAAATTTTGGTTGCGTTTATATTTAAATTTCCTAACATAAATAGAAAGTGCCCCGCAAAAAAAGAAGAAAAATCCACAAGTTCATATCAATAATCATGACTAGAAAATACATTACAATCAAGTGAGTATCTATGGTGAAGCTTCATTGACATCTCCCCCTGGTTTCTCATCCCTATCCCTCAAGAAAGGTGACTCCAGAATACATATCAGTCAGTCTTGAATGCATAGAAAAAAGATATTGCTCGGTATGTGGTATTGTTAGTGTCTGTCAGTGTCAGGTGGTATCTGCAGGAGAATGTAGAACAGGGGAAAACAAATAACAACAACAATTTGATTTATCCTTTTTTATCACTAGTATATCTCATTAATCAATACAGAATACAGATCAACTGAACGACTTTCACTCTGTAAATATGCACCTACAGGCTACATCACAGCAACACTTAAAAAAAAAAAAGTGTAAAACAAATTAGTCCGCCATAAACTAATTAACATTGTTTCAATTGTAACAACACAGATAGTCAAATCCACTAATGATTCAAGTTAAACACATTATCGTAAAAAAAATTACAATGTTTATTTACTTAATAAGACACAGCAGATTCATAATTAATCTATCAAAGTGGTGGCTGATTCAGAATTACAGATCCAGAAATAATTTAAGCAATGCCATAAATCATTGTGTTATACAGCATTATTATTCAATGAACACGTAATTAAATGCATTTGTATGGGAAGAATCTCTTATAGGTACCTTCATCTTGTAGAGGATTTCCTTGCCAGTCATATTTCTAAATGTGAATACAATTTATATATACTAAAATGAGATTGAAGAATGCCCAATGAAACAGTGCCAGAGAGATTGAGAATCAAACCAAAATGCTGCGATGAGAATGAAAAATGGATAGAGATAGATGGGGATGGAAATGCAATGTGAATCGAAAGAAATGACATCTCCTCTTTAGTGGACACGTCCCAGATTCGCGTCGAACGTGTCGCCACCACCCTTATTCTTCTGTTTTTTCAACCTTTAATACCAATTTATAAATTGTCAAATTTTTGGAAAACACGTAATTAAAAATAAGAGAAAAATGAATTTTAAAAAATGAAATTCAAGTCGGAGTTCATTTCGATGAAGTGAATTCATAATTTATTATACATTTTATGTATATATAAATTCTTTTCGACCCAGATTATGGCATACAAGATCTTAGTATTGATTGATAGAGTTATAAGTATGACGTTTCAAAGAAACGTATATTAGAGAACGAATTAAAGATTTGGTCAATGACGTATTCTTGCATGACAACTTAACACGACCTTTCAACTTTAAGAGACGGTAAAAGCAATAGTATTTGAACATAAAATCTTCATCAATAATAAGATGTGTTAATTAATTTAAGGTTAAAAATAAGAATGAAACCAACGAAAGTATAAGTGCGACAATGAACAAATATTGAAAACCTTGGGGACAATTAAAATATGAACACTATAATTTTTATGAATGCACCACATTATAATTTTACAAAAGGTCTCTAGTTTTTATTTATTATTATATTTATATCTTGAAATCACATTTTTATCCTTAATATTTCAGTAATTAACAATATTTTTTCTTTAGTTAAGGTTTTCGCTCAAATTTCAGTGACCAATATTTAGCTGCAATTTTGTATTTATTGTTTTTTAAAATAAAATATCAAATATTTATTGTATTTAGCGGAACCTTTGGGCAAAAATCGTACTAGTGACAAGATGTGTTAATCAATGGAACGTTGACTATAACAATGCGTTGAAAAAATTGACATAAATATTGTAATGAATAAATATTATGAACCTTTATGCGATTAAAATGTGGTGTGAGTTTATTTAGGAATTGTTCGATCGTGCTTAAAATTCAATTAAAATTGAAAATATAGCATTTATTGGGTCTTACTCGTCTAATAAAAGTCAACAATAACGACTAATTTTTCTATTTTAATCTGATTTTAATCTCTACCGAACACGCCCTTAATCTTAACCATATGTTGGATGGTTATATTAGATTGGAGTTTATCTATTGTACCACATTTTAATTATGTTTAACCTTTGTTGGGTGATGATTAAAATTGAATTTTTAGTAGATTTTGATAAAAGTTGATGAAATGTACGATTTAAAGACATCAACTTTTGGTCAATGCAGCACTTATGTTCTTTAAGTTTTCTACGTCGAATTTTTAATCTCAACCTTTCTATTTAAACAATGCGTCTTCGGCCCGGGGTGATGATTCTTATACAAATATTTTGTTTTGTAATTTAAAATGAGGAATAAATACAGCGTCGTACTTTTGTATTTACTATTTATTCAGCACGCACTCACAGATAGCGGCTGCGGATTCTTACGTAAAAAAAATAGGAATAACAAATAAAAACTATAATGACCATTTTAGACCAAACAAGATCGATTAATAGAGAATTGAAGTGCCAGAAAAGAGTATGAAAGCAGTCCCAAATGCAATACGAGATAAAGAAGGCTCCAAGGTCCTACATAGATGGCCTAATGGGAGACACTGAATTATCAAACACCTTAGTTGTCGCCATGTTTGGGGCTCAAGAAAAAGTTGTGGTCAAATTAAATAAGTCTTATTCACCTAAAAATGTCCTAAGCTCTTGCCTTTGCTTCCTTAGACAAGGAAAGCAACGTTGAACCCATCATTACTTTGAGATTTTCTTACGATAAGATGTATGGATAGATTAGATTCTACCGATGTACAATAAAAGGAAAAAATTTAAACTCTTGTTCATTGTAATGCTGCATCCTAAACGGCGAAAATTTATAGTAAAAAGTTATTAGTTTACGCTCTGGTCCAAGTAGCATGGAATAAATGAAATACGGTGTGAATCAGCAAGGATCGTCTTGCAAGGCTAAATACCTACGAGTAATCGAAAGTAGTACCGTGAGGATAGGGTAAAAAGAACTCCCATCGTGGAGTAAGATAGAATACCCAATACTTATTTTGTGATATGCTTTGTACAACGAATTGATTATCAATATTGAACACATGGGAAATCTATGATTTACACACATGTTCAACATAAGCCCACGCTCCATGAATCATAATGTGCACTGCAATATTCAATCCAACAATGGAGTTGGCGAAGTTAAACTATACTAAACATGATGTAGACCACCAAAGCTTAATCAAAATGCCCAACAAGGGGTCCATTTTTATTTCTCCATGATCCCCTTTTTTATGAAAATCAAGTCACCCATTATGCTTTAGCTTCTTATAAATCAGACCCCTAATGCTAGATATTCACAAAGATCATGGAAAATCAAAGGCGAAAAAACAGCTCGGGCGATAAGTTTTCGTTCCCGATAATCGCAGTCCGAGATTCAGATCTCGATGAATTTGAGTTTGGGTGTGTTACAAAACCAGGCTCTCCAAAATCTCCAGCTGATCATTTGTTCTTCAATGGCAAGCTTTTACCTCATGTTTTTCCACTTAACCATCCCGCGAATAATTATTCCTATTCGCGTTCGACGAGCAGAACGAGCAGCATTAGCAGCAAGGATTCTCTTATGTCGTCACGCAGTAATAGCACGAATAGCAGGAGCAGCAACTGCAGCAGTGCTAGAGCAAGCACAAGTGAGACATCTGAAAGGAAAATCTTGAGTAAAGGAGGAAAAATTCCAGGAAAAAAGCCTGTTTCAAATCCACAATACAAATATAGTTCTTCTCGAAAATGGCAATTTATCGTGCCTGCGCCTGTCTTGATGCATCAGGATTCAAGATCAAGATCAGTAAAAGTTGAATGCAAAGAGTTGAAATCAAGGAAAATGGAAAAGGATACTGATCGTGGAAAATCATGGACTGGCAAGAAAGTTTTGAGATCATTTGTTTCAGCATGTAAAAAATGCCATGCCATAGAAACATCATAAATGATCTTTATTGGATTGTTATCAATATTTAGTTGGCATCTTCAATCATTCGATATTCAATGGATTGCAATCATGATTTGATCACGATAACGACAGAATAAATGTGGAGTCGACTATATAAATCATTTTTTGCCCCTCTGTGTGTGGTTCGAATTACTGAAAGATCCAAATCAAAGTAGATAAGTGTGTTTTACCTTAGTTTTTTTCTTGTATAATGATAACAAAATTAAGTGCTTCTAAATAATTGAGACCAAATTTATTTTCCTTGATCTTCATTCATGCAGTAGAAGATTTTATGCCCAGTTGTAATTTCAGTACTGATTCTGAGTACCATTTGGGACGCTCTTGCATCAGATAAAAAGGAAGAACTCATAGAACATGGATGCTTTAACTAAATCTTGCATGTAATAATGATGTCCAGTTGATAAATAGAAATGATTTGATGAGCATCACTACTCATCTTATGCTAAGCACTAGTGATATGACGTATCAATTTATTGATTGATAAGTTTAAGTCACAATATTTGAAAATTTGTTATCCACCAATGATTTGATGCATCATGTCAAAAAACACATTTAAATTTTGTAACCAATTTATGACTATACCTAAGTTTATTCATACCACGTACCAAACCTTATGAAGTACACGTATCAAACATGTTATTGTGGTAAGATCAGTTTTTTAAGGGTAAAATTCCACACTGCTTAAATACGAAAATGATCATCATCAAATAAGAGACGAGTTATTCCTCTCGATAAAATTGATCTTTTAAAATTGATAAAGCGGAGCCCAAAAAGCTCAACAATAGAGCAATAGACTTGATGTGAAAGCGGAGCCCAAAAATCTCAACAAGCAATTCAATTATTTAAAACTCAAAAAGTTATCGAATTTCAAGATTAGTGTTGCCGGTCAAACCAGAACCTCAAATCAACAATCCGCGCAATTATTCAACAAAATTAGAACAAACACATAGATTTCTTTGTCAAAATGATAGATTGGAATAGCCACCTGTCATGCTAAGCAGATGGTGCAAAAACTCAGTTTGAACCACATTTGATTAACAAGATTGGTGGAATCAACCGATAGAGACATTTTGTTGTCTGTATTTTCANATACGAAAATGATCATCATCAAATAAGAGACGAGTTATTCCTCTCGATAAAATTGACCTTTTAAAATTGATAAAGCGGAGCCCAAAAAGCTCAACAATAGAGCAATAGACTTGATGTGAAAGCGGAGCCCAAAAATCTCAACAAGCAATTCAATTATTTAAAACTCAAAAAGTTATCGAATTTCAAGATTAGTGTTGCCGGTCAAACCAGAACCTCAAATCAACAATCCGCGCAATTATTCAACAAAATTAGAACAAACACATAGATTTCTTTGTCAAAATGATAGATTGGAATAGCCACCTGTCATGCTAAGCAGATGGTGCAAAAACTCAGTTTGAACCACATTTGATTAACAAGATTGGTGGAATCAACCGATAGAGACATTTTGTTGTCTGTATTTTCACCCCTCAAATAGCTGCAATCCTGGGCAAAAGTAGAGGCTCCACTTAAACGTTATCATCACTGGATTATAGGAAATGAGAGTCAATCTTTTCCTTTGTATACTCCTAGACATAATCAAGTGAAAGAGGAATCAGCATTAAACAATCAAAAAGTAAATCTTAATGCCTGTTTTTAGGGTTGGC
>CAIGRL010198085.1:0-13662 GCA_903798325.1 Fraxinus xanthoxyloides | reverse complement strand
TTTATACCAAAAATAGTCTATTTGTGAAAAATTCAAAAATAGACAAGTTGAAATTATGAAAAAAATAGTTGACTTTTGCATTTTGAAAATTTGATAATTGTGGAATTATTAAGTAAATATATTATTTTATAATTTCAGATGTTTAATATGTATAATTTAATTATTTAATAATTTTAAAATGATTAAAAAATTTTAAAAAATAAAACTCATTTTTACACCTGGGCTCGTTCAAGTTTGAAGTTTGGCATCCTTGTTTAGCCACCATTTACGTTTTTTAGAATTCTGATCTTTGTTAACGGGACTAATTTTCAATACGACGTGTGAAGGTGCCGACGTTTTGATAGTGAGTTGGGCAAATGAGGACAACAAATCTCTCAACTGTGTGGAATGGACTTATTGCAAATGTGTTTGGTATAGTTTATGGCATGTTAGAAGTAGGAGATGCTCTAGTAATTTTTGTTAGAGCAACATGAATATTGCTAGACTAAGTAAAATTATGAATTTGTAAGAATCTTGATAAATAATTTTAATTACATATGACGGTTACCAAAAACAATATTTATTGTATTGAATGTGTAAATGTAAAAAGTCTAATTTTATATTGTTTGTGTGGGGTATAAAGATTACAAATCACATTCCAAATATTTTTGTGTAGATTAAAATAAGATTTTAAGTAGATTTTGATAAAGATTGATAAAATATGTTGTTGAAAAATGTGGGTCTCATAAATGTGTGATTAAAATTAATTGTTAATTTCTTAATTTATACCAAACAGCAAAATTTCTAAGTAATAAATAATGATAATTGTCTTCCATATGCTACGTAGACTTCTTCGTTTTTGTCGCGTTTGATTTATTTAAAAAAAAGGTTGGAGGCTACGTTTGAGCCCCATTTTTATTATTATTATTATTTAAAAAATTGGTTTAGTAATAGGGATTTTTTATTAGAAGAATATATGGTTAAAAAGTAAGAAAAAATCTCGGATTCATGTGTAAAATTATTTTATTGGAAAAATATGTGATTGAAAATAATTTTGAGAAAAAATGAATTTTCAGATAATGTGTGGTTAAAAAGTAAGAAAAATTTTTGGATTCATGTGAAATTATTTTATTAGAAGAATATGTAATTGAAAATGATTTTTAGAAAAAATGAATTTTCAGATAACAAAACTTAAACATGGGCTAAGTCAACGATAAATTTTAACCATACATTTCATAAGATTCACAATTTTTATCAATTTTTTAATTGTATATTTTATCAACTTTTATCAAAATCAACTAAAAATATATAATTTTTAATCAAACCAAACAGTGGCTTTAAGTTCAAACATTATACATACAATAATTTAATAATAGTATGAAGGGGTTGCTGTCTATTTGAATTTTGAAAATATTACAAACCAAGCATTTCTTGAAATATAATTTATTTTCTCTTTTTTCGTTTCTTTTATTTATGAATTAGAAATATATCCTTACTACTCTAGCTATGTAATTTGGACAGCCTAATTACGTTGACTAGAAGTTACAATACTAAAAAATGTGCATCATAGTTGGAAGTTGTTAATTAATTTCATTATAACACAATAAAATATTGCAAATTATTTTGAGTATGTCGAATTGAACAAGATGAAATAAGACAAATAATAAATTTTGTCGTGTAATTTATTTAATATTGTTTAATTAATCTGTCGAACATGTTGATATGTGAATGTAGGTTCGTTGTGATACTACCTAAAATTATACATGATAAGTTGAGATCGGTTAACTATTTGACACAAGGTTGAATATGGTCAACGCTTCTAATACTTGAAATAAAGGCTTTGAGGCATGATCATGGTGCCTTTGATGCTTAAGTTAGCATACCTCATTTGGGACATAATGTAACTATCCAAAAAAATTTCAAACACAAAATATTAAAATATTAAGAATTTAATTAAATATCATACATTAAAAATTTCTCAAACTTGTGGGGTTTATCCCTTGCATGGACACACGAGACGACTAGACTTTCCCAGTGTGTTATCCCTCCAATGATTAGAGTCAACCCTTATGTATAGCGAGGTGATGAGCGCGTCACCTTACAGGGTCACGTGAGAGACCTTGGACCAGAGGTAGGCCAGGTCGATCATATGTAGATTTATCATATATGCACTAAATAAATAAAATTATATGAACCATGCTATAGGTACATGAATTCAAATTCATGTACCAAACAGAATACATACAGCAGTGGGCTTGTGTGGACGGGGTGGGGGAGGTCTTGCCAATATTTTAATTACATGGGGTCCACCCTCTATGTGAGAGAAATTCAAAATTCTGTATCAATTCTATCATTTCTTTCGTGTACTCACAACATTATTCAAACGAGATATAGGCACTTGTCAATTTACAAAAACAGTTTGAATAGTTGTATATATTAATATATATTTAAGAAATTATTTGCTTTAGTATTAATTTTTTGTGGAATTTTGCTGTATGCGTTAATTGTACCTAACCTAACATAGTCGACTGACAACGTGGAAACGTGCAGTTTATGTCAACTTCTTATACCTTACTACAATTATTAAATTAATATAATAATTATTATATTCCAATTTTTAAAAGTCAAATATTTTCTTGTTTCTATTGGTTCTTGTAGTCTTTAAGTTTTGGTTAACACTACAAGGGAGAATAAGCCAACGATGGCTACGTTCAAAAGTGTCTTTTCCTTCTCACCAAGAAGTAGTCCTTTCTCAATTTATAAATTAAGAGCTCGTTTGATACCAATTAAAATTAAAAATATAGTCTTTATTGGATTCCACTCGTCTAATAAAAGTCAATTTCAAAAGTTAATTTTTCAATTTTAATCCGATTTTAATTTCTACCAAAACGGGCTCTAATTTACTTTACTTGCAATAAGTCTCTATGTCGTAGTCACGTGAGACAAATTAGGGATGACAATTGAGCCAAACAATCCTATGACCTTAATGATTTGGCCCTACGAATTCAGCCCTAATGGGGGTAGAGCAAGTCAACCTACACCCTCGATTTGGTGCAAGGCCCATTATTGATATTCCCTAAAAATTCAAGTCTCGTTTGGACTCCCATTTTAACGAAATTTTGAAAGAGAATGAATTTTAAAACTGCGACTTTTTAAAAATTCTGTAGTCAAAAAATAAGGAAAAAAAAATCGATTTACTTGAAATATTATTTTATAGAAGATGGGTAATTCTTGAATACAAGTAGAAATATGGCAAATTGAAATAAAATGATGATTGAGAGACTCGATTGAAGCCAAAAAATATATATATATATTTAGTGACTTAATTGAACTTCCACTAAGAATTCAGTGACCATCAGTACAATTTTCGCCATAATTTTAATTAATTTATAACTTTCATACCATCAAGAACACTCATACAGGACTCCACCATTCTCGCAGACGCGCAGTGCAATCCTTTGGATCACTTTGTTAGAATTTTATATCAGTGCATACATACCAGAAAAGTAACAAAATGAAAATCACATTCTAAAACATATTCCAACAAAATTTTCCAAAATCACGCATAGACCTAGTAGTTGTAAAACTAGAAGAGATTTTAATATATGCTACAAGATCTTGTAACTCCATCGATGCAACTGTTATATAAACGACAAGCACCTCAGAACAGACACTGTTCTGAGGCAAGGACCTGTCTATTGTACTGTGTACAGACACAGGCTGAAAAGCAGAGATATGCAGAGAAGAAGGTAGAAATATTAAGACATTTAAATATCCTGTAACAATTGGCCTACTATGAGAGAAAATATTCAACAAAGCAGTAAATAAGAAAATATTACGAACTTTTCAACTAAACATTTGGAGTTGCACAACTGACTCCTCGACTAGCATGTTTCTTTAGAAACGGGAACAAGAGGAAGCCAATTGAAAAAGGTGGGAATCCACCATATGTCAGCAACCTATACATATATAACACTTACCCTTAAAAGTTCTGTCAAGAGCTTACACTAGAGCATAAAAAACATAGCCCTCCAGATGAGCGAGTGTAGGTCTCCATGTCCCTTCAAGAGCTTTTAACATAACAGTTATACAAAGCTAGAATGTTCATCAAAGTTAGCAGAATCTAACCACTTCCACACCAGTATAGCGAGAGAGAGATGGGGGGGGAGGGGGGGAACCATAGGCAATAAAATGAAGCCTTGTGGTATATGAGCATACCCTGTCCTTGACGCCAACAGGAAGCATCCAAACTAAATGGCCTTCAATCAAAGCATGTTACATTAAAGTTTGAACAGAATCTTTCTCGCAATCTCAGCTAACCTCGCACTGATTCAGGATTTATTTGGCCACTGCTTCCACCATGAGCATTAAATCCAGTAACAGGTATTGCCTGCTGAGCAAAATTCAATAACTTCCTCTGACACTCATCAGTGTGGGGAAGACTAGCACGAAGAAGTTCCACTGGCATTTCCTTGCTTACAGCTCTTGCAGCCTCTGAACCAATTACCTCTGTGTTTGGCTGGCCTTGAGTAAATATTGACTGCATTATACTGTCATATTTACTTGCACAATACTTTGTCAGCAGACCAAAGAAGGCATCAAAAGAAGCCTGCCAAAGGCCAAGATTGGGAATACTAAAATTGCTGGCAGCTTTAGGATCTCTTAACAAGTAAGTTGCTCGTTCTAAAACTGATTTCACGACGACTGAAGCACCATCTCCAGCAGGGCTCCCAAGTGGTCGGAGAGGGGGCTGTTCTGATGAACAAACTAATGCAGCAAGACAAGCACTAAGTGAATTAAGATCCATACCAGTGACACAAGTAGAGACTGTCTTGGCAAGATTATTAATAGTCTCAGCTGCACTTTGATCAGAAGGATGGCCCCCAAACAAAAATCTTAAATGACGAAAGATGGCCATGCAGACTATTCGGACAAGCTCACTCCCAGGTAAAATGAGCTGAAGGAACCTTGAAATCAGTTTCCGACCTTTGGAATGAGAGACTATGCGTAGAAACACAACATCATCCTTTGCAGCCAGCCCAGCAGATTTGCCACTTTTTCCAAGTGGGTCAACAAGCTGAAGAGAGGCTGCTAACCCTTCTAATAAAATCTGCCGCTTCCGCCTAAGCTGACTGCCACCATCTTGGGGATGACTGAATTGTAGAAGACGGTCAACGTCATCTACATCCAAAAGAAGACAAAGACCATCCTCAATTGTTACTCTAGCAGCAAACATGGGTTCCTTCTCCAGAGCCTTTTCAGATATTTTTGGTTCGGCACCACAATCACCACAAGCAGAGGGAGGGGGGTCGACTTCAAGAAGAGGGCAGGGTCTACGTATAGAAGAAAAACAAACTCTCCCAAGAGAATCAACATGGAGATGTGGCTGTGATTCTGCACTATTACGGGATCGGGAAGATTGGTCCCTCTGGTGGGATGGGCAGAAACGATATTTTGACCTCGTTTCCACCGATTTCTTTGCAAGACAAGCTTGGTGGTAATAATCATTTATGTACGGGTCATTACCATGGTTTGTGGCTTGCTGTATTTTAATAATACTCTCTATCTCTTCAGTTGTCATGTACTTGGATCTGAATTGTGGAAAACTACTATCAGTCAACTGACTACTAGAATCAGATCCATGATTGGAGAATCGCACGCTGTGTTTGCCTTTGGCTGATTTGGGTTTTGACTCTCTCTTATCATATTTACTCAAATGTGATGGTGAAGGAAAGGTGTTAAATTGTTGAGATCTCAGTGGTGAAAAATGAGATAAAGCTGGTTGAGCTTGAAGATGAAGTCGATGTTGCCGTGGGGAAAGTAGCTGAGGTGATAATGACCCGTTTTGATATTGATGCTGAAAAACATTGTTCAAGAGGAGAGAATGATTCCCATGGAGGAGACCAGCATGGCTTGTCCAGAAGTTTTGCAGGCGTGGATTATGAGTGATATTTGTTGAGGCCAGTTGCGATATGTTAGTATTGTATTGAAGCCCGCGGCTCGTTCCGGGAAAATGCAGAGCAGAATTAGATAATGCAGAGTTGTTCGACACAGAGAATGGCGACTGATGTCCACCAGAGAGAGATGAAATATTAAGATAATTCGAATTATTCAGAGAAGTTTGTTGAGATCCTGGTGGAGGGAAGGAAGTGAAAGATGACTTGGGAACAAAAATAGGCCCACTAGAAAAGTGTTGCAGTTGCTGAGGCTGCTCGGGGTATGAAGAAGTTCTATATAGTGGTTTTGATTCTGGAAGTTGCAATGAAGAGAGATGTGGTTGTGATGACCACCTCTTACTTTCTTGGTAACATTCTGAGTCAGACATGTGATGGTCAAGCCAATCAGGAAAAGGAAAATCTGGCTCTTGTGCCCATTCTGCAGCTGATGAACCTGAAATGACATTGTGTTAAACAGAGAAACAATCAAAAATTAAAATGAGGTCAAAGACATTGCCCAGAGAGTCACTTAAAAACCAATTTTGATAGACAAGCAGTTAATGTGGGCATGTCATGCACTTAAAAAAGAAACAGCATATTGGGAATCAGAAGGTTTGATACTTCATATTTCTTAACTAATAAACCCAATAAAGCATCCTTAGAAAATCAATAGAGGGAAAGAGAAATAAATTAGAAGTACTAAAATCCATTTTAAGACTATCAATCTAGCATTCATGATTCTGCTGCTTTGTTTTTTTTTTTTTTTTTTAATAAAGGAAAGAAACACACAGGTACACCTTCATCTATTTGCCATTAATGATCATGTTTTTGGTGATGTAGATTCCATATTTGAAGTCAGTGCTGAACCTGACCACGATAATCTTTTACGGAGGCCATATTTCTTACCCCCATGTCCCTCTTCAACTATTTTAAGATCTGCTATTTTGGTTTAACATTCTAATTAATTGTTTTGCTTTTATGATTTCCACCAATACGCTAGTCTCGTTTATGAGACCAAGGTTCCTCTAAATCAACCCAATGGTTGATCCTAGGCAAACCAACAAATGACATATCACTTTGGTGCTCGAGAGTGTTGAAAATAAGAAAAGTGTCCTACCCTCTGTCCTCTGACGGACGGGACAAGGTAAAGAAGTTAGTATAGGATACTTGAATAAGATATCAACTTGGAACATAGTGACACTTGAAAGAAAATAATAGAACTGGTAGATGTGATGGGGAGGAAAGATAATGTGACTTACATAGAAGAGAAATGGGTGGAAGGGAAGGTGAAAGAATTATGGAACATGATACATAATTCGGTATAGGCAAGAAAAAGCAACAGACATGGTTATTAAGAAATAAGGAAAGGGTTAAAGCGGTTCATAGAGCAAGCCAGTGGAACCTGCAAGTTTCGGAGTAAGGAAATGCGGATGAAAACAAATATATGCAATATCTAATAGAACAAAAGTTTGATTCTTCAATTATAGACAAATATTAAAACGTACTTTCCCTCGAAAAAGATCCAGATCCTCGATCACCAATAACTCCAGGATGCCTTGGTCCAGATACAGCTTTGTTTAACTGCAAAAATGAAAAACAGAATATTGCAGCATTACAATATGAAACTCTTTTCCTTCTCTGTAACCAGTCACATTTCAAATTTTGCAAATTTAGAGAAATTTAAAAATTTTCCTTAGTTTAAAGTGTAGGCAATAAATGGTTAAGAAGAAAATATAAACAGGGAAATTTATTATTGTAAAATAACTTACTTCCAAATTACTTAATACTGATGATATCGTTCAAATTTGGGGACATCCAATAAGGATTGTATCATGAGCTAACTAGTTTTATTACCTTCAAGCTGAAGTAGGTGTTTCTATACTATACTAGTGAGGTCCCCCTTTTCTGGTTGCTAAGGAGTGAAAGTTCTGTTTATTTTAACAGAATGATGATACCTATAGTACCATAAATATATAAGTGTTTCCAGTAAGTAATAGTAAAATAATATTTTATTCTACAGATTTGCATCTTTTGAAGGTGAGAATCAATTAGGATCAAAGGACTATGATATTCTATTTTGTTTTTATTCTTGTGCTAGAGTATCAATTTTCATATTCAGGACTCAAAAGCAATTGAGAAGTAGGAAATGTCAACTATTTCTATAACAATTACAATAATGATAACTCACCATTGTGATACGTGAGGATATAAAATACAATTAAACGTACAGAATCAAAGACAAACAGTTGTCAGATACCTTAAAGTCCTATGCAAAATCTACACTATCCAAGCCCCCGTTTGGCCCCTATTATTCGAGATTTTAATTTTTGGAATAGTATTTNATTCTACAGATTTGCATCTTTTGAAGGTGAGAATCAATTAGGATCAAAGGACTATGATATTCTATTTTGTTTTTATTCTTGTGCTAGAGTATCAATTTTCATATTCAGGACTCAAAAGCAATTGAGAAGTAGGAAATGTCAACTATTTCTATAACAATTACAATAATGATAACTCACCATTGTGATACGTGAGGATATAAAATACAATTAAACGTACAGAATCAAAGACAAACAGTTGTCAGATACCTTAAAGTCCTATGCAAAATCTACACTATCCCAGCCCCCGTTTGGCCCCTATTATTCGAGATTTTTATTTTTGGAATAGTATTTTTTTTTTTTTTTTGGGGAGAATGTGTGGTTGAAAAGAAGGGGGAAAAATGTGTCAAAATTTTATTTTTTGCCAAACAATGTACAAGTATGACAGCAGCAACAGTATTTCAGATGGCATTTCAGCTCTCAAAGATTTACATGGTAGTTTGGCTATGAAGCACGGCCACTAACACTGACAAGTGTATCAAACATGTGTCGAGCGAATTTTTGAAAAGTACCAATAAGACAGGTTGCTGAATATAAAAGGGGTGATTGCTTTATCCCTTGGGGATATCATGATAATTTCTTTAGGGGATATAATGATAATTTATTTAATCCCAAGGAAAGTTACTTCCTTTCAAGAAAAAAAGGCTAAATCAGTTTGTTCCCTCCCAACTGATTGATATTTAATAAGGCGTATCTTTTGTCTTCTAAAAAATAAATAGAACATGTTGCTTGTCATGTAATTAAGGCAAGTAGGGTTCTCCTAATTAAGCACACGTTTACTATGAGAGAGAGTGTACTACTATAAAATCAGAAAAGTCGGTTTGGTTCTTTAACTAGGGTTTCTTTTGCCATTAGCGTCATTCGAAAAGATAAAATGAAAACAGCCCAACACTGCAGACACCCACCGGCGGTGGCAGTCATGATCTAACAGGCTTGCTATTTAGCTATTGGAAAGGAAGTTATTTATCATTTTCTCCTATTATCTGCAAGCATTCACGGCATGTCGGAGACCCTCATAGACATATCTGGCGGTAGAAAATCAGTGGAACGCCGCCGGAAGTGTCAGTTCTCCAGTGGTTTGGTGTCATTTTCCTCATCTACTTTAAAGCCTATCAGACTTCAATCCATTTCAATAAGCTGGTCAAAACTATTATCCAGAAAATGACATTAAGATAGTACCTTCTGTTCCTATGGTCAACTCTTATTTACAAAGCCTATCAGAATAAATTCAGGTGAGGCAGCAAAGAAGAGCCGTGGTCTGTCAGGGCCACTGGAAATTGATATGCTGGAAATATCATTATTACCAGGAACCCCCGAAAGCAAAAGTATATCCTAAACAAGATTTTCAAAAAAATCACAAGAATAGGAAAAAATGATTTGAATAATAAGAAAATCTAACACCAGAAACTGAAAATTAAGACCAGCATTACAAGTTTGAAGACAACTGACCTTTGCAAATGTAGTAGCCAAATCATCCATATCAGATAACGATCCTAAACCTGATCCCTGACATAAAAATGGAAAAACATCAATTCAGCTGCCAAGCACTCATTACCTACTAGCTCTTAAAAGAAACTTGAACATTACAGATGGATTGCAAAAATGTATCAAGACATTGAGACAAGGTACAGATACAGTATGTGCAAATGCAACAAAGATTAAGATCACCAAAAATGTCCAATTAATAAGCCCACAATTCAGAGGAAAATAACAAGCCCACAGTTCAGAGAAAATAACAATCTCACCAGTGCAATGTTTAAAGATACTTTGGAATGAAGAAAGTACGAAAAACAAAAAAGATCACACATGCTTGAATTTTATAACGTATAAAAAAGAACTTGAATCAGAACTTTAGGTACTTTTCCCCAAGACATAAGAGTAAATAAGAATATAATCTAGTTTTTGTTTGGGCTCCATTTTAATGAAAATTTGGAGGAAAATGAGTTTTTGAACAGTGATTTTTTAGGAGAATATGTGGTTAAAAATAAGGAAAAGTTTTCAATTTACATGTAATATTATTTTATGGGAGAATGTTTGTTTGAAAAAATGAGTTTTTGAAAAACAAAAGCCTAATATATACTATACAGTACATATTGTTGGAACTTCATTGATGCAAGCAAACAACTATCATGTAAACAGCAAGAACTTTTAAACAGAAACTATTCTCAGCTCATTTCAGAGACTTGTCAGTCAAAACATCCAGTACCTGTAACTTTGTATTAATTTTAGATATATACATGAACCCAGAAAATTTTACAAAGGAAATACATTACTGAAACTTCTAAAATTCATATGCAAGGTATTCAAGAGCATATCAAGAGTGCATTTATTATTACCTCGTCTTTGTCAAACAAATGATACTCGTGCAGCTCATCATCTCCGCCACCAAATCTGCCCCCAATCACCGGAACCCCAACTTCTTCATCTTCCAAACCCCCTAATTCTACTTCATCCGCCATATCTTTCCCGAAAAAAGTGTACTGTGATGCATCAAATAGCGTGCTATCTGCATCCCACAGTCAAAGCCCAAATAATCAGATTTACCATTGTAACACTTGATCTCCTTTATCATGTTGAATTAATTAAGAAACACAAAACAGGAATAAAAATACCCATAAAGTTTTTGCAGATTAAAAGCGATAAAGAGATCAAAGCAGATAGACAAAAAAATAGAAAAAAAAAAAACTGGAGTAAAAGATAAAAGTGGAGCTGCTAACCAGTAGTTATGGAGCTGCTGGAGGCGGCGTCGGTGAATTCCTTGAAATATTTGCCTTCGGATCCCTCCATAATTACGAATCTACCTGTAAAACCAAAAACTTAAAAAAAATTATGATTCAATAAAGGAACCCAGATTTGTACAAGGGTTTTGAAGCAGCCAGAAATAACCACACAAAGAGGCCGCCTATCTGTACTTCTGTGCCTGAGTCCTAGTTTCTGCGTCTGTATGTATATGAGGGAATCTGTGTGCGGTTGTTTGTGTGGTGTGGTGGTGGCGGCGAGTGATAGCGGTGGAGAGGAGAGAGAGGGATGGGTTTTGTTTTATATAAGCTTTGACTGTATACATCATAAAATAATTTTTCACAATTTTATAATTTTCACTTCTCCAAAAATCTTTAGCAAACAAGCCCTAAGCCGAGATTTGAGAGAGCAGGGTAGAATAGGGTGGTCTAATTGAGTCAATTTAACATATGGTCACTAAAGTTTGTGTAAAATTATAAATTGGTCCTTCAAGTAATTTCTACTCATTTATCATTGAAAGTTTACAAAAAAATACAATAAAACAGAGATGGACATCGTAATCTTAAATCTCTATTCTAATTCAAAATCGTGGCATTTGAACATTTCTTAAAAATAATTGCAATCAATTAAATTTTGAAATATAGACAACTACTTATTCATCGACCATTAAAATACAAAGACAAGTAATTACGGAAGAATTGTGTTGAAATGACATACAAATGCCATTTTCAAATAAAATACTTGACAAAAGATGCATTCTAATAATATAAGCTAGTCGGTCAGATTCAACATAAATAAATGCACGGTAGAAAATATAATTATATAAAATAAGTTAATTTATGTAGGATGATATGGTCTTCTTACATGTGTCACTCACATTTAGAGTGTGTTTGGTGCATATTAAAATGGGAGAATGCATTTTTTTGAAGTGATATGATGATAAATATGTGGTTGAAATAGAAGGAAAAGTTATTGATGTGATGGAAAATATTATTTTATTGAAGAATGTGTGGTTGAAAATGAGTATAAGAATAAGAATGAAAAAAATAATGTGAAATAAACGGGGCTTAATTTTAGTTGGGTGGCCTAACCTTCACTACAACTCGCGTTGTTTGATGTCGTACAAGATGAGTGAATGATTTATTATATTAAAATTAAGTGGTCCGATTGCTATATTAATTTTCCTAGTTTTCTCCTATTTAATAAATTAAAGTGGAGCTTGATCGACATCCAATTCANATTTTTTTGAAGTGATGTGATGAGAAATATGTGGTTGAAAAGGAAGGAAAAGTTATTGATGTGATGGAAATATTATTTTATTCAAGAATGTGTGGTTGAAAATGAGTAGAAGAATGAGAATAAAAAAATAATGTGGAACAAACGGGGCTTTAAAGGTTCTTTCTACAATGTTGAAATATAATGATCGTCGATACTATTATATTGGGTGATTCGTAGGTTGGTAAAGTAGGGTTACAGCGAATCAAGAAAATTATAGTGACCATAATTCAAGTCCAACAAATTGTAATTGATAAA
This sequence comes from Fraxinus xanthoxyloides, assembly GCA_903798325.1. Lineage (NCBI taxonomy): Eukaryota > Viridiplantae > Streptophyta > Magnoliopsida > Lamiales > Oleaceae > Fraxinus > Fraxinus xanthoxyloides. The sequence goes on along the minus strand of CAIGRL010198085.1, from coordinate 1,097 downwards.
TTGAATTAACGCTCTATTTTTCCAATGCAAAAGGACGAAGAAAAAAGGGAATATATTTTGTCCAAAAAAAAGAAATAAATACAAAAGTTTTCTAAAATTAATCTTATTTTATTTTGATCGAGGAACGAAGTGGAATGATCGGCTCTCTAAGGGAGGAGATAGGAGCTCCACCCTAGAGATGGTCCTTAGACCATTGTTTCACAATTCCATCTCCAATACAGAATTGGATGTGAGAGTTTCTTCTCATCCACCTCCTCACGAATAAAAGGATTAAATATATTTAATTGAAATGATTTAACATTTTTGTAAAAATTAGTTTTTTTTAGGGGGTATTCCTTGCTCATTATTAGACAATCACTTATTTAAAAATTTCGTGTGGGACTAATACTTTTCATTTCCCATCTCATGAAATTCATTTTGATTCACCAGAAAAAATTTACGAGTTTCTATTTTTTTGTTCTATCAATACATAGAAGGGAAAGACAAGTAAATGTTTCTTATTCTTCGTCTATAAATACCCAAATTTCGATACCCAGGACCTCGTATATATTTCGAATTGTAAACATTTACCCGTTTTCTTTCTCAATTTCAAATATTGTCCATTAATGTGTAATAACTAACAAGTGCACAACACAAATTTGTTGATCTCGCTAAATATTTTAATATCATTTGTATCCAGGGGGTCAAATTAACCAATAGTCACCCAATTCCATACTTAGTTTCAATCAATTCACCTGATAAATTTATTTAACATAATAAAATTGTGTGGTCAATGTAACACTAAGTATAAAATTGGGTGATCATGATAAAATAAAGTCAAATTGGGTGGCCAATGTAAGATTAAATATGAAGTTGGGTGGTCATAGTAAAATAAAATTAAATTGTGTGACAAATGTAACACTAAGTATAAAATTAGGTGGTCATTGATGAATTTAACCCTGCGTATCAAACATTTGATGAATGTAGAAAATGCGTCACTTGATATTATAATGGATTATAATATTGTCATTTATTATTATGATTCTCATGGAAGAGGTTTGATTTCAACTATTTTTGACAAATAGTTACATGATTTTTTTTAAAAAAATAAATTAATT
>CAIGRL010198082.1:0-15838 GCA_903798325.1 Fraxinus xanthoxyloides | reverse complement strand
CCCATCTTTCTTTAGCTGAGCAACGAGAACCCACATGTTTGCCAAATCATTCTCCAGAGCCATCTCCCTCTTCTTGGCCTCATCAACCTTCTTCCTGTAATCGTCTTCCAAAATTTCCTTCTCAGCCAAGGCAGCCTCAAGAGCAATTTCTCGTTGTTTCCTTACTTGCAATTCCATTTTTAAATCATCGGGATCAAGGTTCCAAGAGTCAAAGTCGTCACGGAACACTCCAGAAACATCATTTGCTCGACCACTGAGCCGACCTCTGCGAGAAGGCCTTTGGCCATCATTGTATTTGCGATTAACACCATTTTTAGAGTTCATCATCTCACGAGAAGCTTGTAATTCTTTTTCAAGTTTTGCATTATGTAATGATAGCTTGGTAACTTCACCAGCTAAATTCTTCAGTTCAACTGCAGCAGCAGAGGCTAGTTCCTTTGCATAAGAGGCTTCCTCAGACAGTTTTTGATTTTGTACACGCAATCCACTATTCTCCTCTAAAATCTGAACATGTTCTAGCTTCAGTTTCTCATTCTCAATTTCCTGCTCAGTGCAGAAACATCATTAGTCAAATTGAAATACCAAAAGCACAAAAATGCTCTAATCTATTTTTGTGCAACAACCATATTGTTCTGGAACAGTAAATTGCCAGTCTATTTAGAAATAATTAGTGAAAAGCCGTGAGCAAAAACATGTACTGCTTCCAGATTAGAATATGAGACGTCATGTGCTTTCTTATACCTATTAAATTACAACCACAGATCTCATAGTTAACAGATCACAGAATTTTACCTGAGACTGCATTTTCTTTCTCAATTCCTCAGCATATTCATCAGATACACTCTGTCTGGAAGAGGATAACAGATTGTCACAAGAGTCTGAAGCTATTTGCTGTTCCAAGCAAATAATTTTCTCTTGCAATTCCTTGTTTTCAGCACACTGATAATGATGACAAAACAATCACCATATAAGTAACAAAAGCAGAAGAACGAAATAAATATGGAAGTAGACAAAAGAACTTCTCATGGAAATATCTTGCGTAAAAGTTGAAGATTAAACATTATTCTTGACCTTGTTCTGCAGTTGTTCCTGGAGTATACGATTGTCCGCGGTTATAATCTGCATTTATACAATCAAAATGCTTAATGATGTCCCATTATAATGTCTTTTTTTGGTTGGTAGGGGGGATGGGGGAAGGATAAGCAAATCGCATAATATATCTTTTCAGCAGATAAATCATAATGGAAAAAATGAAGAAGGTTAAAGGAAAAACAAAAAGAAGAAGAAACCTCAAGCTCAAAACCCTTCTCACTACTCTGGGCCATCAATTTCATGACTGTCTGTTGCAAAAAAATTAAAAAAGAAGTTTAACAACAGAAATGTCCTATGAACTATTCAATAGCATAGTCATAAAATTGCAGCATGTAATTCTTGGGTGAGCGAACGAATTAGATGACCTGCTGCATCTCAACATATGATGCATTAGCAACTGAAGCTTCACCATTCGAAACAATACGCTGTTCTAAAACTCCCATTTGTTTTTTCTTTTCTTCGATCTCAAGCTTTAAGTTCTGAATCTGTGCATTAAAACACGGGGAGATGTCTGAGTTTAAGCATATGCCCTATTAATTTGTTGAACACATAATTCAAGTTCTTGGTATTCCACAACTTTAAAAAGAGTACTAAATCATATTCCATCAATGCCAAATCATCTGTTTGAAAGTCAATTATTATGTATGATATGCATAACTGATAATTTCAAAATTACTCTTTAACTAGGATCAAAATAATTATTCCGAACAAAATTTTCCCAAATCTCATTTTCAGCCACAAATTCTTTCATAAAATAATATTGTACGTACTTTTCCTTATCTTTTAACCTCACATTCTCCAAAAAATAACTATTCCAAAATACATTTTCTCCCAAAATCACATTAAAATGGAGCCCGAACAGTGGCTCAGAAGGAGATAAAATTGGAATTGTACAAGAAAAGTTTTTAAATTGTTATAAAAGGAATAGTACATGGAAAGCCAACATAAAAGTTTAATGTACAACACAGTGGTGGGGAAGAATAAAATCTGTGGGCATATCCTTTGCTAGAAGAATAGAACATACTTTACATGGCCTAGATGTCTAATACAACAGCAGAAGGGCAATAAAAGATCAGCAAACGCAAATGCATTTATGCCAAAGCGTGGGGCAGTTCCAATCACATAGCAGTGCAGCATTCAGCAAGAGGCCAAAACACCAGGAGACGTAATGTTGCAATGCAGGATAGCATAAATTTTATGCAAAATATTGTGACAACTAAATCGACTATATAACATTAATTACATAGTTTTGAGCAGAAGAAAGTAGCCCCACCTGAGTTTTCGAACTCTCAGGATCATTTACAGATTGTTCAACCAGACGCTTAAGGGTACTGGTGCCCAATGCAATCTCTCCAGCAAGCATCTTAACTTGCTCATTAAGGAGATCCATTTGGTCTGACATTGTCATTCCATCCTATGAACAACAGGAAAAGTACATAGCAAGTGATCCTGAGCAACAGTTCCAAAACCAAAACACTGAGGCCTAAAGTAAACATGTCAAAGCTGTGCAATGTGCCTACTTCAAGCAGTCAGCTTGAAATGTGAAAACACAGTTGCCTAAGATCAAGCGTGCATATAAGCAACATAATTAGACCAACATGGTTAAAAAGATCCTGCAAAGAGACGGTGTGATATCTGTACTCGTAATATATTCAACGATTACCATGTGTACAAACATAAAGATGTGCACAAAATACACTATAGTATTGCATGTACGTAGAAACAAATTTTTAAGTTTAGAGAAGATTGAATTAAATATAAATTTCCAACATTAATGAATCAATATTTGAAGTGCTTCAGTACATTTCAGTTTTAGATGATAATAACTCTTAAACTCAAGATAAAGACTTCCTTGCATAGAGTATTTCAAATTTGAGAAACAAAGGATTTGGAACATACTATAGGCAGTTTTAACGCAGAGGAAGAACCAATGATAAGTTCACCCGCTTGGGTTGTTTCAGTTAGCACACTGCCGGCTTGTGATATATCATCATTCCACTTGCTGGAAGATCTTCGGTGTTTAAAATCATTAACATCTAATGGGATAGAAAAAGCAGAAGATGAGGAGTCTTTCTGATTCTCGCCACCAAGGAGCAAAGAACCATCACATAGAACATCCAACTTCTGATTGACAAAGGAAAACAAACAAATAGTAAAATGAACAATAAATAATTAGTATTCTTCTAGACTGTAAGAAAACATATGAAAAGCAATGTAATTAGTGTGCATTGGGACACATAATCAGGTAGAACCTCAACAAAGTAAGGTCTACAGGATATTATTCAAGAATAGTTCAATCATGTAGGGAAAAAAGAAAGCTCAGAATCCACATATTTACTTCCATGAAGATATACCATTGTCGAGTTTTTAACCAATGCCATTGATTTTACTGTACAAGAAGAATGAATAAACCCCAAAACATGCCTGCTAAAGAAAAAATCAGAGTAAGCCACCTACATTATCCTCAGAAGCAGAATGACTCCTATGGTGAGAGGGCACATCACTCAGAATTCCTGGGATAGTATTTTTTGAAGAAACAAGAATTAACTTTGTTAGCCTCTGGATTCTGCTCATTAGAGCAGCCTTGGCTTCTTCTTCCTCCTCTAATCTAGATTGCATTCTCACTTGTCCTTCTTCTAACTGTATAACAAACATAGATTGCAAAGTGAAGTCAGATTAACAACGAAATTACATGAAAGTACGTCAAACATCAAAAGGTTATAAACCATAGTTAATTTTCACAATTTATCTATCCTCTAACAGCACAGCTTTGCGGCCATTTAAAAATAAAAGAAAGTAGGCATTAATCAAATGTACCTGTTGTCTTAAGCTCAAAATTTCTTCATGACTAACACCAACAAGCATTCCTTTCTTTAGTTGATCAAGTTCTAGTTTGAGAGAAGATATTTCCCTTTGATACTTCTTGATCAAGGATTTTTCATCAATAATCTAAAACGTGACAAAAAAATAAACATCATCAGATTTTGTCATATAAATTATACCGTGAACTTGTAACTGCAAGATAAGCTGAGCACACCTTATTGCGCGAGGCATAAATTTCAACACGTTTTGCCCTGCTTGCAAATTTTAATGTATTATGAGTTTCCTCCATATTACTGGATGCTGGTGTAACCGTACATATGAGCTAGCAGAAAAGAATTAAAGAACATGTAAGAGATAAATTATATGGTAATGAAGTATCTCTATTCTTCAATGTTTTCAACCAGTAAAAGAACACTAAAAACAATGCACAAAAACAATGAATGAGGGAGAGAATATGCATTTCAACATGGACTTTTTGTCTAAAAGAAATGAAACAACATTCAATCCGTCAATCAACCTATACACATCATAATATTTGAAAATTGTGTTGCATGGTTAAAAGTTTATCGGGCTTACTGAAACAAGTCCGTGCCCACTTAGGGAAGATTGTAGGAGGCGGGTGAGCTTTGAATCCCGATAAGGAACATGTGATGCCTTTCCTTCACTCAGTTTTCCAATTACCTTCACATTTTTGACATTGTCAAAATATGAGAGGAAAACCAAAAAAAAAAAGGAAAAAAAATAAGAGTTAATTAAAATTGTAACATAGAAAAGATAATCTCAAATCCAACCCCATATTAATTCGAGATAGAGTGAGAGAGAAAGAACATGGTGCTATATTGAAAAGGAGGGAGAGAAGCTATAAAGGATCGGCAAAGATAATGTTCAGATAATGACAGAGAAATCTATATACTCACTGTTCCAAGTGTAAGAAGACTTTTATTGATGTATGATCCTTCCTTTCTCCTTAACCCTGTTGTTTCAGTTTTTGAGCTTTCTGAACCCGCTAAATCAATTAAGTTCTAAACCAAAGTAGCAAAACAACAAATGAGATTTTATTATAGAGAAGCAAGAAATTCAATTCTGATTAACAAAAGAATATAAAAATATTCGAACTCAAAATAAAAATTGAATGTGCATACCAACTGAGAGTATATCACTCCATCATAATCGTCTCCAAGTGCACTACTTTCAATCATCTGCGACGAAAATGAACAAACAAATTACATTAGTGACTACCAAAACTTAGAGCAGGAAGTAGAAAAATGAAAGAAAAGAGAAGCAGAAGTGCTTTTTGCACCACAAGCAAAGTGGAGGTACATCAAGAATAGTTCAGAAACATAGATACATGCATGAAGAATGTATTGTAGCAAAAACTTGGAAAGTCCAGTTAATATAAAGAAAACTAAATATTTCCAAATTGACTTGGTGCCACATAAGGTTAGCTGAAAGCTATTTGCTTACAACTCCTGTCAAGTTCATTTACTGATTCATCGGTTTTCATTCATTATCAAAACTAACCAAACAGGAGCACTGTACCATGAGTGATATGTAGAGTTGAATACGAACACTACCTAGTTTGTCCATTCGATGTAGAGTTTTCTTAGTTTATAAGACGTTTTCTAATTTAACTACATTTTGGTTCCAACAATTATTATATTTACATTTTTCCAACAATTATTATATTTACATTTTTATAAAAAATTAAACATCCATTAAGGGCCTATTTGGGATAGCTTTTGCTATCGCTGTTTTAGAAGAAATCTCTAAAGAAGCCACTTTGGATCATTTTCCTCTAAAAGCTCTTGTCGAAATTTCAAAAAAGCACTTCTACAAAATTAGCGTCAAAAGCAGCTTTTTAGTCTCATAAATAGCTTTCGGTTTTTCAAAAACCGTGCTAAACAATCCTTTCGTTACTAAATTTTATATCTAATTTTGTACAGTATTTACTTCCATAGACAAGAATATTGGTAGAATTTGACCATTAATGCCCTTTTGGGTCCAAGCTTATGAGAGAGCATATAAGTTTCATATTAACAAATGCTAAGGTTGCGCTTGGTGCACTAAGTACATAAATGATATTATGGTTGACTAAGGTGGATAATATTCTTTGATCTTTTAGTAAAAGAACTGCCATTTATACTAGTTATCTTATCGGTGTCTAGAACCATTTTCGGTCTCCGCGTTATGTTGTTCAGTTGATAGTACAAATGCCATTTTTTATCCATCTAAATCCTCTATATTACCAAACACCTACAACTATCCATTCTAATTTTATACTAAATTCTTTATACAGTCTACTACGGTGCACCAAAGGTTGTCGAAAAGGAGGGTGAGCAGTTCAAACTACACATAACCTTACAAGAAGATTGTTATACATATTCACAAAAAATGCCTAGAAGTGACAGAGAAAAAATATATGAAAGTTGAATACAAAAAAGATAAAACCATAATGTACAGCTCAGCAAATTATTGATCCAAGTGCAACATACATACCAATGTGAATATGGTATGACTGCGACTGCTGAATAAGTTAAAATTATTTGATCCAACATGTCGGTGCTCTGCCATCATATTAGAATAAAGTTAAAAATAGTAATTTAATCAACTGTTCAACCAAAATATATATACAAATATACAACTAGGCAGATTAAGAAAAGTAATAAAAATATACGATAAATACCTTCTCCTGCAGCAATGAATGAAAGTGCATGTCCAGGGGACAGAACGACTTCTTCTTTTATGCCCTCAACATAAGTACCCTGTGCACCATTAAAAGGTTAAATAAATCAGTGAATAGGAAATTAGATGAGTGGAAACGAAAACTAAGTTGTTTTAGCTATTATTATCATAAGGCTTTAACCATCAGATAAATTTAAATTGAACCATGGAAAATGCATTGAAAATGGAAAGCAAAATAGAAAGTTTGAAGTTTGAGAACATATTGACACTTTCGACTATTAAATAAGTATCAATCCAAGAAATATGAGGAACAACATGTTTGATATTCAGAGGGCAAGAATATAAATTATATAATATAATATGCAGACTAAACTGCTCCAGTAATTAAAGAGGTATGTCAGATACTATAAAAATGCTCAAGATTTGATTTAACAACTTTCCCTTGTTCATAGGATTGTTGATACCATTCAAGGCATGGGAGATCCAGAAGAAGTACAGGATACGGCAAGATCATTCACAGGAATTTTGTGGTCATGGAGAGATACATTGTTGAGCAGAAGCAAAAATTATAAAAACAAAAATAACAAGATATCTTGGTATGACAAAAAAAATAAAGAGAGAGAGAGAGAGAAGAAAAACCTGTGCGTCTTCTCTAACGCGCAGACTTTGACCAGTTGGGTCCAGCAAATCATTAATCACCTGAAATTAGAGATATAGGCAAATAGATCTTAGAAGAACTTTAAAGCAAATATGGTATATGCTGCATCTCCACAAAGTTCAGTGTATTATGTTACAATATAGAAAATGAAAGTGCATAAAATAGGAAAACTATACTATAAAAAAACTTCTGATTTATTTGCACGAGACAAAACTGTTTTTTTATGACATGGCATGAATTTACAAGATAATATCACGTTAGGTATTAGAGACGAAGCCAGCACCTGATGAGCCGGCGAGCTTGCCCGTGCTGGCTCCGTCGGAAAAAAAATTACATATTAATGAAATTTTGAATTTAAATATTTTTTAACTGTACTAATTTAAAACGAAAGTGGTTGTCGCTTAAATGGTAGAACGCTTGTTTTGCATGTGAGAAGCTCCCGGTTCGATTCGTCTCACCTCCACTTCTTCTTTTAAATTTTTAACATAATAAATCATTATTAGATAACTCTATATTATATAGTTTTCACTTACTTCAACAGAAGTGTTGTAGCTCATATGGTAAATTGCTTGCTTTGTATGTGAGAGGTATGGGGTTTGATTCCCCTCACCTCCACTTCTTTTAATTTTTAAGACAATAAATAATAACTAAAGAATTCTGTATTATTAGTTTTGTTTTTAAAATAAGTTCTTTAAGAAATTTGTTGACTCAAATTATTACTTTATAATACTTTTATTGTTAGGTTTTATCAGTTTATTTTGTAAAATTCAAGTTTGAACAATTTAAGTACTTCTTTATTCTTTTAAGAGTTCAAAAAACACTTTTCTTTTTGGGGGGTAAAAAATAACTCTAAGATTTACCCTTTTAAAAATCTTGCATAGGCTTCGCCTAAACTTGGAGCTTGTCTTTATCATTTAATCATGATTTACGTATAAACTACATCTTATCTCACTTAAGTTCATAAAAATTTGAAACTTGATCGTACGTATATGATTCAAAAAAATGTATTTTTATTCTTTATGATTTTGGGTTGTATTGAATTATATTTTCATATATAATTGATTTTTACATTTTAATGCATTTATTTATTGATTGAAGATTCTTTTAATATAAATTAATTAAATATTAATAAACAATCTTGTTATATTGGATGATCGCTCAATGGCCGCTCGATGCTCCGCCCTAGCTCACTCGAGCGGCTGGATCCTTCCCTGTTAGGTATGCTAATATTCCATTGTCAGCAAATTTGCTATTAGATAATCTAATACCAACCTCATTGTAGATCTCTAGATATGATACACGAAGCAAGAATTCACGACCAGGGGTCTGCAGGAAAATCAACACCATAAATTGACAAAGGAAATTATTGTTTTTTAGGGTATATAAATATCTAAGTAGAATAAATACACAAGCATGAATGGTGTTCAGTGGAAAGATAAAGACGCAAAAGATTAAAAAATTATCAAGCAGGCTTACATCCTGAATAATGCTGAAGACATCCTTTATAGCCAGAGGTATAATGCCAGGAGAATATTGATCTCCCTAATGAGACATGACAAAAGGCCCAGAAATTCATTACAGCACATAAATTCATTGTACTCAAGGAAATATAATTTCAGTTGACAGAGGAAAGCAGAATAAAAAGGCAGTGTGATATTAAATTATAAAAAAGAGCAGCCATAAGCCATATCTAAATGCAATTAATAACAAATATCTCAAGCTCCTCCCCCGGGGGGGAAAAATCTTTACGCAAGCCTGCAACAAAAATGTTAGTAAAAGTGGATTTTGAGTCTTTACTTTTGGATTTTATAACATCTTCAACCAATATACACCAACAGCAGTTGTCACTAGATCAATTACAATCAGAACAGGATGCTAAGATATATATCCGACAAGAGCCAATGCCAACATCTATATAGTACTGTCATTCCCGAACACATTACTCTATAATAAAATATGCATAGGACTTGGATGCAGTTTACTGTTTTAACATTAACAACTGCCAATTTCAGAAAATAACAGATAAAAGGAGTTTCTAAAGTCTCTAAAACAACAATCTCCGAAGGAAATAGAATAAGGATTCACAATGAAAGAATTAACTTACATGCATAGTGTGTGTTTTTCCACTACTCGTAACACCATAAGCAAATACAGTTCCTGAAATATCAACTCAGCCTAGGTCAGTCCCAAAAATTAGGAAAGCATCTAGTCATTCAATTGCAATGTCAAATTCCATGCTAGTCACTTATAATCTTAGCACTCGGCAAGTACCACCTGGGATGTACTTATTTTTAATGAACCTTGAGATAAATTTTTGAACTGAAACTTAAGAAGTTTATTCAGGAAAAACAACAATTAAAAACTAATTTATAGTTGAACATGCCATTTATGCCCTCCATTGCACCCTTCACTACAGGTCGAGCAGCCACTTCATAAACTTCATCCGTAATTGTATCATGTCCAAAGACCCTATCTGTCACAGAAGAAAACAAATAAGCTTAGGTTGCAAGTCCTTGTGAAGCAATTAGAATGTAAAGATGTAAAGCCAAAACTGTTTATCACAATGTGTAGCCACAAAGAAAGTAAAATATACACTCATATATTGCAGTTTAACCACCAAAACTGGTCCATTGATTTCACAAAATTGCAACTCCAAACAGCCATATCTAAAGTACTAAATTGTTAATACCAGCTAAAGTCAATTGAACGCTTGAATTTACTAGCATTCTTGCATAAAATTACTGACAGAGGAAGAGAGAAGATGAAAGGACAAAGAAATGTACCGAATGCATAGGCAGTCATGGGATTATAATCATTCCTTACAATTTTATCGCCTTCTGGATGCCACGCAATTTCATCCCCTCTCTCATATTCCCTTTCACTGTCACCACGAAACCAATGAACTCCAATTATTCTTCACATTGCCTTCGAGGCCCCAAATACAATACCCAAAATTTCCCAAATAAAAATCTCACTAAATCTAAAAAATCAATACAAACAGATCTAACATTTAATTAATTCACCTCATAGGTCGGAACCTAATAGTCACCGAAATGCTTTCCCCTGATCTCGAAGTAGTCTCTAGCGGCTCCCCAATCATCTGGTCGTCAAGTAACGGGTAACTGACCGGCGTAGAGTTGTTGTATCCTCCTGAGTACCCAGCATCAGCCATACTCATGGATCTAGACCCATATTCTCCACCTCCATAAAACGACGTCGCCGCGGAGGAGGAGTCCGAGCGCGGCAAGACACGGCTGCTGTTCATCAAAGACGAAGTGGAAGACATGGATGAGTTCAAACTCGACGGCTTCCCGTTGTTGAACGGTGAACTGCTCCTCCCTCTCGAAGATGATGCCTCCATTGCTCAAATATACGAAAATTTATCACCCAATCAATGCTTATACATCAATGTATGTATATCTCTCCAGATGGCAGATTTAGTAAATCTGTAAACCCAAGTACATTGTTCGATTTCAAAAACAAAAATGGGTATTTTAGCAGAAATCCAAATTCCCAATTTCCAAAGAAGGTTCACAAGAAAAAATTCCACACAAGTGCGAGTTTTTATGTGGGAGATAGATAAGAGAGAGACCTTTCTTCTTCTTTAGGACAAATGGGAGAGAGAAAGGGTAATGAGTGAGAGGAGATGAACTGGTAAGGATTTGTTTGGTATTTTATATTTTTTTGAATTTAAATGCGTCGGATTGAAGTAGTGGGAAATATTTTTTAGCTAAAAAAGAAAATAAATTAAAAAAGTTAGCTGGACAGCTCTTAGGTCTCATTCATTGTTGTCTTGCTTACATATATCGAGATCGTATTATTCATATATGAACCACAAATGCAACGTGTTGGTGGGTGTTTAGTTGAGATTAAAATTAGATTTGTTTTAGATTTGATAAAAGTTTTTGAAATGTGTGGTTGAAAAACTGTGAGACCATAAAAGATGTGGTTAATAGTGATTATTTGACTTTGAGAAACAAACATTGCCTTAATAGTTATGTCAACTTAAAATTGAAAATAAACAAATTTACTCAAAAACAGATGAAATATGGAAATATATATGATTTATAGATCTCAAAAATTAGTTGTGAAATTTATCATTGAATGATGTGAGAGTCTACAAATGCAAGTTGTGCATCTTCAAACCTTGAGATAAGGTCCCATCGTTAGATGTTCGAGATCTTGAGAATTCGAAGTTTATGCCATCAAAGCACTGAAGATCGAGTTGAGCAACTTCCTCGATCGAGTTGAGCAACTTCGTCAATCATGTTCGTTTTAGTCGAGTCAACTCCATAGTGATACAACTCGTGCATAAGTATTATTCACTGTAGGTTGGACCTAACGTGATTTTCTTTCTCTATCCACGAGGATTCGAACCCAATACCCCTCAATATCAATTCAGCAAGATAAGCAACTTGCTAAATAATACGTGCAAGTGTGATATGAGAAAACCATACGTGGACTATGGTCAAATATTGTAGCGTTACACATGAGTTCTAGATGAAACTATCAACTGCCTAACTTTTTTACTGTAATAGAGGTACTGGTCTCTCTAAATTGATTTTCTATATTATAATTATTTTTTTTATAAAATACTTAAGAGTTGAGCTCTTATGATCTTGATCTCGATGACTCTTGTCTCATTCAAATCTTAGATTAAGTGTTTATTTTATTTTATTATGGAAATAGATCACATAAAATATGTAACTAAAAAGTAAATAGTAATTGAAAATGTATTATTAAAATTAATGTCCGACTCCACTTCAAATTATAAGGAAATTACAATAAAATCCAAACAAGCTTAAAATTAAGATTATGTGCCAGGTCAATATTTTTTTATAGCCGCCCATCCATCATAATTTGCATATACAATGCAATGATTTATTTATTTACTTTAGGAGTAACTTTTATGTTTAGGTGCATTTTTAATCTTGTTAAGAGCACCTTCGATGGTGCTCTAAATTAGATTAAATTGTGACTTAAATCTTCAAAGCGCCCAAAAACTCTCCAACGAAGAAATGCAAAGTGCATTTTTTGACATAAATGTAATTTACATATTTTATTTTTTAAAAACTACTTGTGGGAGTCACAAGAGACGAAAAAAACTATCAATTCACTTGTACCCAATTTTTTAAATTTTTTTTATTGGAGTAAAATTTGAATTTAAATCCACCAATATGCAAACGAAGAATAAAAGTAATTTTGAAAATATTAATTTTAATTTTACATCGTGGCTCTGAGATTCTTGTGTTCGGTTAGATGACAATTTATTTAAGGTTTGATCAACTACCAATCAACTTTTTGAAAAAACAATGCACGTGATGATGCAGTGGCGCAGGTGCACCTGAACTCTACAATTAATATTTTATACTCAAAAAAAGAATTTCAAGAATCAGCATCAAAATTAACGTCTTTATTATATGCTATAATTGATTCTTGAAATGTGTGTAGGTGTGTGTAATTTCATTCTCAATTATTATTCTACATAGTAAAATTAGAATAATTATTATTCGGTTCCATTAAATATATTATAAATTCTTATATTTATTTGATTATTTATTTTAATTTCACAAGTAATGTCATCCATATTGGTGTTAAAAATCAGTTGTGTTAAATANAGATTCTTGTGTTCGGTTAGATGACAATTTATTTAAGGTTTGATCAACTACCAATCAACTTTTTGAAAAAACAATGCACGTGATGATGCAGTGGCGCAGGTGCACCTGAACTCTACAATTAATATTTTATACTCAAAAAAAGAATTTCAAGAATCAGCATCAAAATTAACGTCTTTATTATATGCTATAATTGATTCTTGAAATGTGTGTAGGTGTGTGTAATTTCATTCTCAATTATTATTCTACATAGTAAAATTAGAATAATTATTATTCGGTTCCATTAAATATATTATAAATTCTTATATTTATTTGATTATTTATTTTAATTTCACAAGTAATGTCATCCATATTGGTGTTAAAAATCAGTTGTGTTAAATAACATAAGTCATAAAAAAAAATTTACGTACAAGGTTCGTTCGATGTTTAAAAAAATATGAAATTTACTTTTAGAAAATGTTTAGAATGTATTTAGTTTGCCGTTTTAAGACTATTTTTAATTTTCAGTTTTGTGAGACATCAAAAACATGTTGACTGTTTATTTTTGAAAACAATATGCAACATATAACGTAAAATTCAAAACGCATTTTTATCGTTTTGAGTGTTTTGAAAAAAACCCAAAACAAGGCAAACAAATTTAAAAATTCTTCAAATTAAAATAATCAATAAATCACACAAAACCTACCCAATACAAATTCTCTCTCTCTCTCTGGTCCCAAGAGCGGTGAAGCCCAAGAAGCCCAATGGAGAATCCATCTTTCTGGTGCTATTTCTCAAGTATCAAGCCACAAGGGTAAAGGTGATTTTCCAGTTTCTCAAATGGTTATTCTCCAATTGATTTTGTTTTATATACTAACCCCACAATTAAAAATTGATTTTAATTAGGAAGGAATAATGTAAGCATTATGAACTTTTTTTTTTACGTAAGAATCCGCAGCAACTACTCGTAAAGGCACATTGGGTAAATCTCGCTCCATGTGAGCATTATGAACTTTTTAGCGAGATTTTTAGCGGGACTATAGCAACGGGAGTTTTAGGCAATGATTCCACTTAGCTTCCCAATTCTTAGAGCACATCATTAATTTTTATTTTTTTATTTTCCCAATTATTCGTTTGTCTAGGTTCTAATTTTTGCAGCGGGAAAAATACATTATATAATTTACTTAATGTATATTAATTAATAATATATTATTATGAGATTATTTTATTTAATTGAATAATCAAAACAAATTAAATAAATTATCGTAAAATATTTTCTCAAAATTGCATACCAAACATGTTTCCAATTTTTTATTTTGAGAAACAGGTTTTCAGAATAGCAAACGAAACACATGTTCTATAATTTTAAAATAGACGCTCAAAATAAAAGATTGAAAATAAATTCAAAAATGAAAATTGAAACACAAACTTATTTTTTCACCATTTTGAAAATGATTGAAGCCCTATATTTGGAAATTTCATATTTAAATACTACATGTTGATTAGCGTTATGATAACTTTTATCTAATGGAAGTGATATCAATAAGAAAACGAATACAGAATTTATATTTTGTTTTAGCTTTTTATATGAGAGTTTCTTAACGAAGTTACCTCTAATCATTTTTATATAAAAACTCTTTTACCAGAAAAATAAAAAATAAAAATCATTAGAGATTATTCAAAAACGTTCAAAATATAAATTAATTATGGTCATGATAAAAGTATTTGTAGATTGTCAGGTACACGAAAATTGCAAAATCTTATGTATGAAGCTAGCGTTAGACATTATTGTGAAAATGAAATGCCCCAGAAAATAAATAAAATAACTATCTAAAGTTACATTTTTAGAGGAAAGTCTCATGTCTCATCAAATTCATGGTCTTTTCCTTGAATTACAAGTTTTCTTTCTCCAAATTTGACGCAAGTAAATTAGTATTGTATCTTATTTTTTATATTAGGGAAAATTATCTAGAATTAAAGACTATTTTTCATGAACAAGAGGGTTTAGTTTAAATTTCATATATGAAGTGGTAATTAGATATTTTTAATTGTAATTAATAAAAGCTGAATTAAACTTAATCTACACATTCATCCCACCACCCCTACCTACTCCGATTCAATTTCAAACCCTAAAATTTCTCACTTTCTTTCTTCTCAATATTTTCTCTTTCTTTACCACCCACCTCACCTTCACTTTGTACCATCTCTTCTGACGCCGGCTGTGAGCAGCGATGTTTAGTAAAGCCGGTGCTTGCAAAAATCCAGGCAAAGTAGGTGGTGGTGCAGCTGAGCAGACCTTAAGAGCAGCAATGGTACAACTGCGCACGATTTCTGCTGCAGCAGCACAGTCGCACCTGATTTTTGGGTGTGATGTTTCATTTTCAATCCATAGATTTTTTGGGGGTTGTTTTGCAGATGGCGGTGGTGTTTATGGCAGTGGTGAGATTATTGTGGTAATAGTGGTGGCGATCGTTGTTCCATTGAGAATTCCAACATTCCTTTCTATCCAAATTCACTAGGTTAATGCCAAAAGCTCAAAATTTCCCAAAATCTTCATATTCAAACTTAATTTTGAACATTTGATCCAAGGAAGCCACGTAGTTCCAACGATTGGAGACAAAGTTTTCTACAATTCTATTGCACATCACACACATATCAGGAGAAAGAAATGTAGGGCGAATCACTCGTATTATGCCTTTTGAGATTCATGTACATCTGAATACTTTCACATGGGTCTTCAGATTTTTAGATAAACGCAATCAAATGAAATGATGAATAACCAAATGACTCTCTCTCTCTCTCTCTCTCTCTAGGATTTCAAAAGACGGGGAAGTGTTGATAGGGCGGAGAAACGGAATAGAATGCATTTTTCCAATGAATAAATAAGATGTTGCTCGTGGCAGGGGCGGCGGAGGAGGGAGGGTCCAGGGGGAGACCCGGACCCCGCTCTCCCCCCCGGCCCCAATTTTTTGACAATTTTTTTTATTTT
>CAIGRL010198079.1:0-17632 GCA_903798325.1 Fraxinus xanthoxyloides | reverse complement strand
TTAAATAGTAGGTTGTATTGCGTATTTCTTTAGTACTTTTGGTTGTATTGAACTACGTTTTCATATATATATAATTTTTACGTTTTAGTGCGTTTACATATATATTGAATAATTTTTAATATTATATAATTAAATATTAATAAACGACCTTGCCTCGCTCTTACGATCGCGGATGATCAACGTTGATCGATCAACGTCCGCCCGGACTGAGCTTAGATTCTGGGTCCGTCACTAAATTCACTACATCGAACATTTTTGGTATTCAAATGAAACCGCGTACTACACTACTGAAATACATTTTGGTTTCGTCTCCTACCCATAGAATCCATTAACCTTTCAATTTGACAATAACTTTTTGTCAAACTCCAAGTAATGGAATTCAAATCCCAACCCAAATCTTATAATTACACACCCCACTCTCGTGCAATTCCATGTCCCAAGCAAAACAAATCCAAGCCCACATTACCGCACTGGCCTCATTTTCCATCTCTTTGCAATTAGTAGGCTACAGACTTTTTATGCCACGGATGAAAATGGGAGCATGAGCTACGCAAATGTGCTATTTGGTTAGATTCTTGAATCAGATGTGTATATATTTTCTTTGGAAAATGCTATTTGTACAAAGCATTTTACATAATGGGCGTCATAATTGACAAATAACGACTCCCTATTGAGAAACCCACAGGCGCCCCCAATAGGGGGCCGCCATTTGTCAATTATGACACCCATTATGTATATCTAGCATAATCCATTTTCCTTACTAGCAAAGCCTTGTACATGGATTGGTAGGAGTCATTTGATTTTATTTCGAAACTTGTACAGCCCACCCATTCCATCCCCACTTTGAGAACAAATCAAAATTAAAATCCACTGGGTGGCTACTTAGAAAAAAACTACCTCAATAATTTTGATAAAACTGTAAATTATTAAGAAAACAACCTCAATAATTTCACTAGAACCACTCACAAAAAACAACCTCAAGCATTACATGTAGACCTCAATAATTTCGATGAAACTGCAAATCAAAACAATAAATCAAAATATTTTCGCGACATTAAATATAACAATAAATGAAGCTTCAATTTTGTTTGCCTGAATTTCTTCATCTAGAAGGTACATTAAGAATCACACATAAAACAACCTCAAGTATTCGATTAAATTCGGGATGGTGGCGTTGGTGGCGGATTGCAGTGGAGGAGACAGTCGTCGATGGTGGCCCACTAATGTATTTTTGTTTTGATTTGGTCTGAAAATGGGGTGGAATGGGTGGGGTGGAGTGATTTTTGTGTTTTAAGTTTTGATTTGTAATTATAAATTTTGGAATTAAGATTGCAATTAGTTTTTTATTTTTGTTTTATTTAAATAAAAGTGTATATTTGTCGTTTTGCCACTTTTATTTAGAAAAGGAATGAAATGATGATTTCCATGGTAAAAAAGTATATTTAGCGATAAAAATGTAAAAAAATACAAGATGGAAACGGTTTGTACAATAAGTCTCTGTTTGGTATACATTAAAGTTTTCATTTTCATTTTTTTACTCATTTTCAACCACTCATCATTCAATAAAATAATATTTTTCATCACATAAATAATTTTTTCTTCTGTTTCACCGACTCATTCTCCATCAATCTATTATTTAAAAATATATTTTTTCAAAATAATATGGTTCAAACACACCCTAAACATAAAATATAGGGACATTTTGTGCTATGTAAAACAACGTTAAATTGGGTGACGATAGCGATTTTAACTCAGACATAACGCCTCCAAAATATCAAAGCAGAACCTTTATATATTCTCTCACAAACATTTCTCCCACTCACTCCTCTTCAGTCTCAGCCCAAAACCCTAATTCTCTACTTTTCTCTCCCTATATTCTCGACAGACAGCAAATATCTATATACATATATAAATTATTTATTTGCTAATAAGTTGAGCCAATGGAGGTTTCAGCAGGGCAGAATAAGCAGAAAGAGCAGGATTTTTTGGTGGCTTCAATTTCGCAGCTTTCGATTTCGAACAGCACTTCACCGCAGGTGGTTGCGAAATTCCACTACGACTCTGGAGTTGCGGAGCTCCGCTTCGACCCGGAATCCGACCCGAATGCCTCTGTTCACTTCGTTCTCCACACTTCTCGGGTCAGCACGACTGATTAGTTAATCATGATATCTGTATTTAATTTGAGCTTTTTGGTTATGTTAGATTTATTTTTGTTTTTAGTTCGATATGAAGTTTGTGAAGAAAATTGTAGTATAAGACGAGAGTTTCTACAGATATTTTGAATGGTCATTTATGATGTTTTCAACGTTTATTTAGGAGCATTTTGATTTTATTTATTGTTTTTGATGATTTCATTTTTTTGGTTAAATTGTTATTTTATTGCTGATATATGACGTGCTTATTTCAACATAGAGGAAGTGATGGGGTTTTTGTGCTGCTCATGGATAAAAGATAGCAGAAGAGATTGAAAATTGCTCTGTTTATTTTGTTTCTTCCATTAGAAGCTTAGAAGATGAAGCAAAAATCAAAGTGAACTCGGTATTACTATGTTTAGAGAAATTGAATGTTCAACGTATCTAAGACGGGGAAAGAAGAACTGGAATATTCCTTTGCACTCTAGAAAAGGGATCTTAGTTTTAACATTTCTAAATAGGGAAAAAGTAGTGCTACAGCTTTTAAGAATTATTTAGATTGCGCGTGCCTATGATTTTCTCTTTTACTTGGGGTTTAGATACCCTTTTCCTTTTAAATATAATCAGATGCTTCACTGGCACTTGATAAAAATAGCAGAATATGAAATATTTTTCCAAGTAATTGTATGAGTTATTTTATCGTGTACTTTTGGGATGAGTTGTTCTAATTTCTTTTTATTTCTGTCCAGCTTTTCAAGTTAAGTCCATTTCAATCAGTGTGTATATCTGAAGCTTCTGAAATGGATAAAGAGGTATGATATTTAATGGGTTACCTTGCCATGTCATACTCATTTTCCTATTTAGTACTACATGAATAATTGGAGGTGCAAGGAACTTAAAATTTGATTTGTATTACCTGGACCATACCCTATAGCCCTATGTGTTCTACTAGTATTGTTTCAAGAGAGCTCATTGCAAGCAGTTTAAAATCCTCATCTGAGATTTATATTATAGCCTGCTTTGGAAGTATGGTTTTTCCTATTCTATTTTGTCTATTTTGATTGGAATATATGTGAATCAGTTGCAACTGAAAATGGAAACAATTTTCTATTTTTGGCTGGTGTTATACAGTGAGAATAAGATTTTTTTGGTGTTGACTTTTTTGTTGTTGAATCAGAAAAGCTATTCCAGGGGAATCTCCATTCAATTCAGAAATGAGGAGGAAAGTAGGAACTTCCATTGTGCATTTGAGCAATGGAAGAAGGAAGTGGTTGTTCAAGGTTGGTTTGAAATCTTTGGTGATGTGTCTTGACAAATGTAATTGCAAGCCCCCTTATATCCTTTTTATATCCTTGCAACTCTTTCTTCATTGCAATTTTCCGTATGCAGTGGTCTTTATGATCTTCAGTATATATTTTGGACCAAGAATGTCATATTTTTGAGTGGATTTCTCCTTTAATTGTTATAATTATTTTTCCTAAATATTAAGATATTGAAGCGAAATTAATGCTTTTCTGCTCTGTTTGAGTGTTTAGTTTCATTTGATTTTCATTATGTTTGTTTATAAGCATTTTTTGTTTGTTATTTGGGAGAGATGTCCAAATTCTAAAAAAGTCTGCGTTCTTTTAAAGAGTTCTTCCAACAGAATAAGAATTTTGGAATGTTATGTCATTAAGTACTTTGATTTTATTGGCTACTTCTTACCGTTAATTATCTAGCTAGAGAGAGAGAGCATTTCTTAATGGGACTCTGGTCCTGCCCCTTTCCCAAGGCAAAGTGGATGCGTATGTATTATTGTAACTTGTATCGTATGTTGGCATTTGTTAGTTTCAAATATTCGCCTCAAGTTGCACATTGAAAGTGTAAACTTACTATAACACGAAAATATAAGACGCTCAACTCAGATTCATGTTGGAATCTGCAAACAGGTAAATAAGGGTATGTCTGCTTGGGTATTTGAATATACGGAATGTAGACAGGGTTTAGTTTATTTTGTATAATCTCTCAATTTCTACCACTATATAAGTTCTTACATTGACATGTTATAATGCTGTGTTGTTATTAGAGAAATCTGTTGTGCATATATGCAGGCTTCCCAAATTTGTCAAATATTTGGCACCGTCTTCTATTATTCTCACAAATAGGATAAAATATAAAGAATGCAGAATAACTGAATAAGGCTCATGTGGAATTCTGTTTCTACAGGATCAGAGTTTCCAAATGGGACAGTGTCATCATCTCAAAGCAAGTTTGATGACAAAATAGAGTCATCATCTGCTAAAATGTACTTTCACTACTACGGACAACTTCTACATCAGCAAAATATGATGCAGGATTACGTTAGGACAGGTTAATCTCTAAGTTGTATTATGTATCTCCTCTTCAATATTCTCTTTCATTCTCATTTTGAGTTTTTCTGTCACTTCAAGTTTTTAAAGGCTTGCGGATCTTTTTTTTATGCAGCTAGATCATGTATTTCTAGAGCTTTTACATCACTCGTACTGTTGCAGTGGAAGCATATGTCTGTCTCCGTGGATAATTGACATGATATATGTCTATTTTGCAGGAACTTATTATGCTGCAGTCATGGAGAACCGTGTGGACTTTGCTGGCCGTGTAGTTGTTGATGTTGGTGCTGGTAGTGGCATTTTGTCATTATTCGCTGCTCAGGTTCTTTATATATGTTTTTATACTTTTTACATCGATTAGGCTGATTGCCATGAATCACCTTAACATTGACTCATGCTGGTTTACGTACTCTTCTCTATCTCTCTTTATTAGGCTGGTGCAAGACATGTTTATGCTGTGGAAGCATCAGAAATGGCAGAATATGCTCGTAAACTTATAGATGGTAATCCGTCTCTTGGCGAAAGGATCACGGCAAGTGTCAACTTGTTGAATTTTTATCTGTGAAAATTTTTATTCTCTTCACTATTTTTTTACCCAGCAGTAACAGCATCACATCTCGTGTTCATTACGTAGGTCATTAAGGGTAAGGTTGAAGAGGTTGAATTACCTGAGAAAGCAGATATTTTGATCTCTGAGCCAATGGGTAAGCTAAGTTCTTTTGCCTGCTTCTTTCATCCAGTGAATAATAACATCTTGGTTAATGTTCATATATACTTAGCTAACTTAACACAAAGCAAATATGCACAGGAAACTATGCGCATGTTGTGTGCATGATCAAGCAATGTATAATTCCATTTTACCAAAATCTGAGTTCTTTATTTTGCTGAAAATATAAACATCTCCTTTGAGGTTCAACACGCATAAAATTCCCTTACAATAACAAAATCAACTTCAAATTTGATGGCTGGTTCTTGAGAACTTGAAAATAAAAATATAGGCACACTCTTGGATATACAAGGCCTGAATGGACAGTGTTCACATGCATGTGCTATAGGATTTTTTTCCTTGGTGCCTCTGAAATTCTTTTTCTTGGGGGCTAGGAGGGGGTTGTTGACTGACTCCTAGTGCACTTTCCTGCTTTTCAGATGTTAGTTATTTTAGTTTTAATGTTGCACTGTTCAAATCTTCATTTTTGATTAATTATAGTCTGAAATATGTTCCATAGGTATCTTATTAATGACAGACTTAACCTCCTGCAGGCACTTTGCTAGTCAATGAGAGAATGTTGGAGTCCTACATAATTGCAAGAGATCGATTTCTTGTTCCAAATGGAAAAATGTTTCCAACTATAGGAAGGTTAATATTGCTTTTCTGCTGTAGTTGAAGGGATACCTAAAACTAATTTCTCTGCATAAGTGCCGTGTTACTCAAAGAGAGGAAATTGTTTTCTGATTTTAAAATATTCGATAAATTGAAAGTTGAGCCAGTTTAATGATTTACTCCGTATAATTTTACCCTAATTTCCTTTTTGGTTTTTGGCTTTTGCATTATGTACATCTCTTTTCTGGAAGCTATTTACTTTCTTGTGCGTGTTTTTATTTTCTACCATATTGTGATGCTTCACCTTGTCTTTGAGATATCATGAAATGTGTTTCATGCTTCTCCTGCTCTTATCTCTGAATTTTCAAGACGAGTCAGTTATTTAGTGAATGGTTATATGTTCTTATTTCTAAGATTAATGGACTTTCTGTATGTTCTGAAGTTCATCCCATCTCTAATTTCTTAAGCTTTTAGATACCTTGGCCAACAAATTGTTGCTTCTATTTATGATCTTTATAATGAAAATAGGGACTTTGACAACGCAAAATTTCTTAACTATATAAAATATTAGTTCCTCATCCATCAAAAGAATTTACCTAATAGTTACACAATAATTTAATTTATAATATGCATGTTAAATATGATCCACACTTTACCAAAATTGAGATATTAGTTTCACTATATTAAGTCATGTTTCTTATTCTTTTAACGTTTAAAAATCTTTATAATTTCTCTAATGAAGGAAACATAACCTTTTGAGTTTCATCCTCCTACTCAAGAGGTAATATGTGGATTTCTAAAGATCTAGTTGATGATAAAGGCATAAAGCTAATGCCTATTACGGTAAGAGACAAGCTGATAGTCAACATGAGATTCCTGTTGTGAAAATAAAGATAGTATGTTTTTACCATTCCCACGGTGGAATTGATGAAAAGAAAATGTGTGTTTACTATTAAGAGAAACAATTAATGGAGGTTGGAATCATGGTTGAATATATTGCAGCCTAAAATTGAGAAGTGTAGTATTATTGTATCATGACACCTATTAATATATGTTAAAATGTATTCTAATAATTATTACTTAAACAAGATTTTCCTCAAATTGATATTTATTGTTGGGTATTAGAATTATTAACTTTGGGACGATGACATGAGTTGGTGGAGTCCTAGAAAGTTTTATTGAATATAGGAGATTTTTAGCTCATCGAATTTTAATTGTTAGGATGCAGAATGTGTACAATCATTGTGCTTGTCGAGCATAAGAAAGGCCCTTCCTCTTGACTTTTACTTGAGTACTGGTTTTATACTTTGTAATTTGTTCTTTTCTTGTGCCTGATATTTGTACTTGCTTGCTCATGTAGAATACATATGGCGCCATTTAGCGATGAGTATCTGTACATGGAAATTGCGAATAAGGTAAGAACAATTTTTTGCTTCTGATAACGATTACTTTCTTTTTTGTTATCATATTCTATGGGTAGATTGAGAAGGGATGGGTCATTTTCTCAATGGATGAGGGGACAGTTTTGGGTAGTTTTATATTTACACTGAAGTTTGGGTTATCACGAGAGCACGTCGTCGTTTTGTTCCTCAAATTTTTCTCTTCATATTGCATTTTTCTGTTGAAAAAATGGGGATCTAAATTTTTTTATTTCCATCCAGGCTTTGTTTTGGCAGCAACAAAATTATTATGGTGTTAATCTGGCTCCTTTGCAAAGCACTGCATTCCAAGGATACTTTTCACAGGTCTGTCTTATCTACATCTCAAATGTATTTGTAGTTTTCTGATGGCAATGCTAATTGCTTGTGTATGCTTATTGCCTCGTTTGTCTATAAATACTGTAGGTCTCTACAAAGTTACACAGTTTGGTTTGCTTATATTTTTGTCATGTTATGTCGTAGATGAAACCTGCATAGAATTCCCTGCATTTATCATTCTTTAAAATATTGTTTCATCTAGAGCATGAGTTGCGATCAACTTCTCAAGTAATTTTGCGCTATAAACATTAAGCCCTGTTTGAGCCCCATTTTTCAAAAACTCATTTTTCTACAAATGCATTTTCAATCACATTCTCCCATAAAATAATTTTACACTTAAATCCTAATTTTTTTTTCCACTTTATAGTCGCACATTTTTCAAAAATTCACTATTACAAGATCTATTTATCCCAACAAATGGGGCTCAAACAAGGGCTAAGAGTTGGTTCTACAGAAATCCCCTCTTGCATAACTGGTTCTAATTGGTGTAGTTATTTAGCTTTGCCTTTTTGATCTAAAATGTCTGTCAACTAGTCTGGACACCAATCATTCATGACACCATAAAAAGGAGATGCACAGACAAACGTCATCTGTAGTACATTCTTCCAACATTATTTTCTAATGTTTATCTTTCAGAAAAATTGGCTTTGTTATCCTCAATTTAATATTGTGAGAACTTTGTAAAATACTATTTTGATATGAGAAATAAAGTCCAAAGTTAACATTGAGGGGTCGCTCAACTGGCAGACATTGGGTTTGCGGTCACTAGTTCAAATTTCCTCAGGGCCACTGAGGTGAGTATCCGGCCGTCAATTTCAGGCCTCATGAGATTAGTCGAGGTGGGCACAAATTGGCGCGGACATCCACGGTTATTAAAAAAAAGAAATAAAGTCTAAAGTTGCAAATTATTTTTAAAGAGTTGGTGATTGTGTACTTTCCATGTTAAACACATTGTTTGTGGAAAAACATTGACATGATGCCATTTTTTCTTAAAACTACATTTGGCAGATATGGCTCATAAATATGTCAGCTGAAGCAGCATATAGGTTGAAAAGGATGTGATGAAATATCCGTCTCAACTGTACAAGTCCAGATCATTGCTAGCAATAGTTTTAATTTTTAAATATTAACTATAAGAGTTAAAGCCATGTATCTATATTATCAGTCTCCGAAAATATTGTTACATTTATGGAAAAGAATAATGTTTCTTTGATGACCATTTATCATCATGAATTTGAAATGCACTTGAACTAGAACATGAAATATACGGATCCATCAATAAGAAATTCTAGTTGTATCACAATGCCATTGTTTAATATACTCGATACTATGGTATGCTGCCTCTCATGATCTATTTCATCTTCTATGCACCTTGCAGCCAGTGGTGGATGCTTTTGATCCTAGGCTATTGGTGGCTCCTGCAATTTCCCATGTGATAGACTTCACTTCTACGAAGGTTAATGTTTTTACTTAAGTTATATATCTGGTGCTTATACATGCAACTTGAAACTTGAAAGTCTACAGCAAGATTTTCACGTTCTTCTAAACTTCATTCCAATTGTAAGTTAACTCTTGCACTGCTGGAGAAAGGTCAGACACCATCCTTAGACTCTCTCATCTCTTTGTGGAGTTTTAAAATTAGTCCTTTTTGAAAACCTATACAATTTGGTCAACAAATACAAGTTACTATGTTCTCAGCTGCTACAAAAAACTTCCAAGTTAAATCCCTCAAATTTGAATTCAAAAACATGGTCATGGAAATTTGCTGAGTGTGTCTTGTCATTAATTCTCTCTTCCACATAAATTGTCCATAGTTGTTGGATTGCATGACACATTAGACTATAGTACGGTCCCCGAGTTTTATTCAAAGGTTTTACCAATAAGTATCTATGTTTTGTGTGAAAACTTGCCCCCATTTCCCCTCTCCTCCGCCCAGCAGAAGAGAAAATCGTCGAAGCACCCAATTAGTCACATGCTGGTAATTTTAGTGGCTCCATTCTTCCAAGCGTCTGATGATGAACTAGAGACTACCACAGTTGAGAGAATGTTTCAAGTGGGAATTGATTCGTTTAAGTTTCCAAAGTAAGCTCGCTAGACCATATAAGGTATGCGTGGTAGACTTCCTAGTTCCTAGGATTTGAAACGTTTGGAATCTTGTGGCTGGAAGCAAATTCAATCATTGGGGGTGAAGGCTCCTTGGTTCTGCATTTGAATGGGCCATGCTAACCAGATGGTATACATGTTTGGAAACTCCAGTGCTTTACTCTTCTGATTCCATTTCTGGGAATATTGTGATAGGAGTTTAATCTGCAATTTTGTATGAAATTGAAATCTTTAAGATTATCATTTCCTTGAAAATTGATATATTCAGTAAAGCAATTACAGTTGATTTTTTTACCCGTCTTCTAGTGTCACGCATGCAGTAAGCTTCTCAACCTGTTAAGACTAATGCAATTTATATTATATTAATCAATTTTTCCTTTTTCAGGAAGAAGAATTGTATGAAATTGACATCCCATTGAAATTTGTATCTTCTGTGGGCACCAGAGTCCATGGTTTGGCTTGTTGGTTTGATGTATTATTTAATGGGAGGTAATTGTTTGATGCTGTATGTGTTTACACTTCTCACTGTTTTCCCTCCACGAATCGTGTGATTACCACTTGCCTTAGTTATAATTAATTTTATTCATCCAACAGCACTGTGCAACGGTGGCTTACCACTGCTCCTGGTGCACCTACAACACACTGGTACCAGCTGCGTTGCGTTCTCGCCCAACCAATTTATGTGATGCCTGGACAAGAAATAGTTGGTCGACTCCATATGGTTTCCCATAAGGCTCAGAGTTACACCCTTTACCTTACATTGTCAGGTTGGTTTTTTATCGCACCTGTACTGTTCACGCAACAAATCCTGGATTTTTCTTTCAGTTCCCTCCTTTTTGCTTCTCTGCTTGGTTTCCTTTATTAACCAACTAGTTATTTATCTGAATAGCTAAAATGTGGGGCCCTGGTGCTGAGCAAGGAGGAATACTCCAGACGTCATCCGGAAAACTTGATCTCAAAGAGCCCTATTATCGGTTGTCTCAACCACAGGCCTATCCATTGCCACAAGATCAACAGTCGAATCAGCTATTGCAAACACAGGTATTGATCATTTCGGCCTTTTACTTCTGAATAAATGTGGGATACCAAATTGTTCAATGAAGTTTGCCTCTATACCTGTGCCATTTCTTAGGGTTTTGAGCTCGAGTAATATACTAGATGACTATCTCTAGGAGTGAATATATTCTGTAACGTTCTTTTCAGTACCATTTCTACCCTTGTACAGAATATGCATGATTGGTAAGGAGGCACTCGATAGTATTCAGAAAGAAAGAGAAACTAAAATCCCGTTACAGTATCATTTCTACGCTTGTACAGAATATGCATGTTTGGTAAGGAGGCACTGGATAGTATTAAGAAAGAAAAAGAAGTTAGAACCCGTAACTATATTGTTCATTCCTTCCGAGTACTGCGTAACAAACGTACACTAAATGGTTAGGTTGAAAACTAAGTTTAAATGGTGTCCTGTACCAATTTTTAGCTCAATCTCTCTGTTCATGAAGACGGATTTTCCACTTTTGCTTCGAAAACATGTTTAGACTTGATTGTCATTATATCTCTGTATTTAGCTCCAACAGCTCAGTTTTTCCAGCGACAGCCTCAAAATGTAACAGATTGTAGCCTGATGTGCGGAGTGTATAATTCAGTCCACTAACAGCACTCAGAGCATGTTTGGTACATTATTTTACAGAACTGGAAATTATAATGAATACGATCTTAATTTTTTTTTTTTTAATTATATTCATTATTGTGCAATCCGACTAACAAAACAAGTCATCGGTGCTTTCAGACGTCGTAGTTATTGACATGCTTAACCCTACCACAGCTCTAGGTGTAGTCAGAATAAAATGGGCTCTAGTGATTGTATTTTCATTATTACTCCAGCTCATTGTGTATCATTAGAATTTATAAAGGTTTTTAACATTATTTGCTGTTAATCTTGTTGCTTGAGGTGCAACTATAATTAACATTTACATTGCACACTGCAGGATATACAAATACAAGCCCAGGACGAAGAGGGGTCGGATTTGATGCAGCAAACCCTACAGGATTCTGGTGCCGAGCTACACTCACTCTGATGAATGATTCCGGAATTCTCTACTTCTCTACTATTTGTAACTTTATTATTATAATCCATTGCTTAGCCATGCGGCATAATCAAATGATTAGGTTTTTACCTCTTTATCTTGTGTTGTAAATCAGCTTATTTTTACAATTTATCGTTTTAGAAAGTGCCAGACTATCTGTTTTGATGAAAATCTGAATCCAAATCAAAATTTCAGCATCTTTGTTTTGGTTACTAGACATTCCAGCTCACAATGGTTCACCATAGTTCTGTTCTCACTTTGCTGGTAGCGAGAGCTAGCTGTTTTTGTCGCATGCATTAATATGTAACCAGTACTAAAAGTTGCCTGGTTCGACTGGATTTACTAGAACCAAGAACTGGGATAAAAAACTCATTCCCTCTTTCGCTACAGCATCATTCATCTGTTTGTCGACAGATTAGGTTCGTTGAGGGCTTGAAACTCGAGTTCAGGTCTTAATTTTCTAGTCGAGCCCAATGTCATTTCAAGCCAAGTCGAGCCTGAGCCCTCAGGAAAAGAGAAGTCCCAATACAATATCTAGCAGTATGATTCATAATCAAAGAGCTTCAGCGGATATTCACTAGTATGAATTGACGTTTTCGATGAAAGTTCCCATAGTATTACATTTTAAGGAAAAGAAGGAAACAGACTGGTCTTGCTTATGTTCAACTTCTACATACTTCCAGAAAAAACAGTAGCTTTTTAAGTACAGCCTAACGTGCTTTACGCAGAGTGATTTTCAATGGACCGTGAAAAGACCTTCCCGAATATGGCTTTGGCAATTGGAAGGAGACAGAGAACAGCAACTTGAAGTTGTTCTGAACTGCTAATCCTAACAGAGATCTGTCCACTCAGCTTGTTGTTCAGCCGGGCCCGAATATTCAACTTCGAATCCCGACAAATGCAGATCTGAGATTGCAGGTTGCATCCCCAGATGAGATCACCTCTCCATCTGATTAGAAAAAGACCTATTGAGCTTTGATCATTACCAATGGGATGGTCCTTTTCCCTTGAATGCATCTCCAAGTTGGCTCCATATGCTGCATCACCTCGAGATTGAATGGCACCGACATTTCCCACAAAAAGTAACTGTTTTCCGACTGCAATCTTGTCTTCAACTTTGAGTCCAGGCATGACATTTTCACCGAGAAATGTGATAGATACTCCGGCTGAAGTTTTATTCATCTTACACGGTTGGATTTTTGTATCACCCTTCAACGTGCAGGCAAATTGCTTACCAAGAACTTGGATTTCAAGCCCTGCCATGGTTGAACCCTTGTCTCCCTGCTTTGCTGAAACTGATGAATTTAAGTGCATATTGAACTCTTTCTTATCCTTTGCTAGCTGAACAGAAATTACTGATGGAAATCGACTGGCGATTGCAATATTATCTTCAATGATCACACCATCATATCCACAATCATGGTCCCACCCTTGGGAGTCGAAAACTGGCCTTGCAAGAAGATGGGACGAGGATTCTAGGAACCGGTATCTAAAAGACGGGTTGTCTCCATCGAAAGAAGGGGGAAGTACCAAATCTGGGAAGGGAACTACTACAGCTGCCTCAGTTCCAGCTTCGTGGTTGACATCTTCATCCATGAAAACATTATCAAGTAAACTGTCTTTTCCTTTCTTCTTCACGTCCCTCAACCGTTTTATTTCTTCTCTCCGCTGTTTCTTCTGAAGTAGTTTCACGCAGTAATCATACTCTTCAAAGTATGATTTCCTCTGCTCCCGGTTTAACTCTGCAAACTGAGATTTATTCAATGGCTTGAATGGAAGGAGTTGATTATAATCATCATCTTTGTCAGAATCAGATGAATACTCCAGCTCTATGTCTGAATCATTATCACCACCATTTGAGAGTTTTTGATGAACATTGGATTGCAGTAATGAAGACAAAAAGTAGGGCAGAGATGGAGAACGGATCCGAAAACCAAATAGGTTTGTATGATCCAAAGGATCTTGATTCTTTATCACAGAATTTACTTCCGATAAAATCTTCATAGAGTAACATAAAAGTAGAAGCTGTGATCTCCAAATTTCTCCGTTGGGGAGCATTGTTTCTCCATCTTTGTTCTTTTCGACAGAAAGGTGATTCTCAACAAAAGCAACTGGCTTCATCACATGCGTATCACCAGCAGAATGATTAATAAGTTGTTGAACAACCCGTGATTGTTGATCAACAAATACATCGTAACTTAAGGGATTCCCAGAGGGTCCATCTGGAAGAGTTGAAGCTGCATGTGTCAGAGCAATAATGACATTATGCCATATTGATGAGCCGAGATATGTAGTGACAGACTTCAATATGGGCAAATCAGTAAGATCTCTTGTTTGGGCATCTACACGGTCAACGTAGAGGACGATATCTGGTGGGCATTTCCTCATGAATTTCTTAATCGACAATAAAATTCTCCGGTTGATAGATTGCTCTGTAAAAGAAGTTCTAAGACCAGGGGTGTCCAAGATGCGGATTTTAACTCCATTTAATGAGCCTATAATTTCTTTCACATCAGTCGTCGCAGGCTCAAATGCATCAATCAACACTTTCTTCTCTCCAAAAATGGAATTTATGGTTGCACTCTTACCAACTCCAGTTTTACCAATAACCAGGATGTTCAAAGAGAAACTCAGATAATTCTCAATCTGTTCTTCAAGCTCCACAGCTGTTGCTTTAGCGCATTCAAGACTGAATCCTAGAGCAGAAGGCCTTCCTGCAGCAAGCGCTAGCTGATATAAAACCTGTGCGACGACGGGATCATCAGGAGACCGACCCAATCTATGGACAAGTCGCAAATATCTCACTCTAATCTGCTGTAGTTTCTCAATCTTTTCCTTCTCTTCTTCACTTAAAGACTCCTCTGAATCACTTCCCATTATGGCCTCAGAACGCCTGAAAAAACTGTGATTGCTCAGTCGATTATTATTTCTCAGAGAATCCAATGTGAAGTCCTCTAGATTAGCAGGATGCTCCAGAGAGAAATCTTCAGTTCCATCAGACGAAAAATTTATGCTTCCATTGTCTGATGCAGCATCTGTGACTGCCTTCAAAAGTGCACCCAGTGCAGCAGAATCAAGAACTTGTCTCCCATCAATTTCTCGATCAGAGTTTACCTCTTCGTCTGAATCAGTCATGACCTGTTGCTCAATCTCCTGTGAATGATCTCTGGTACTCTGTCCACCAGCAAATGAAGTAGAAGGCAATCTATGTTCTATGACTACAGCTCGTTTATTTTCTTCATGCAAAAGTGAATTGTCAACCTCCCCTAGAAACTCAATTGCGCCATTGTCCCCTTCATAATTTATCTGTTGCCCTAAACTGGAACTGAGGGACACACGTGTAGCAGGACTATCTGAAACAATTGATTCATCATCTATTGCGACATCTCGACTGAAATAAACTGAATGGCCATGAATGGAAGATACTAGCTCCCTAGCTGCCCGCAGTTCATCAATCACAGCTGCATCATTAACTGATTCATATTTTCTGGGAGTGATATAGTCGTGAGATGCCATGGTCCAATTAATATTTTCCTCGCATCTACTTTCAATAGCATCACTTTGGGTGAGGACAACATTATCCGCATCGTCAATATTACTGTTTCTACAGCTCCCATCATCCAAGGAAACAACCTCGTCCATGTCCTGCAAACTCATTGTTTCATGAGGAATAACCTGTTCTACTTCCAAGGTAAGAGAAGCATTAGTTCCCAACAACTCAACATCTTTCGTTTCCTCATTTACACGACTCATAAGAACGTCGGACATCACACACTTTTTCTTGTCAGCTATCTCATCAATTAAATAATTTTCTTCATTTAATTGTGTTGCATCTTCGTTGGACGATTCTTTCGAAGAATCGCACTGTTTACTCTCCATCAAAGGCTTGATTTTTCCTTCTTCAATAGTATCGGCACTCTTATGAACAGTGTCCTCCTCAAAGCTACATCCTTCATCTTTAGAACTCAAAAAACCATTTAAAATGTTGTTGGAAGCTGAGTCCTCGACAAACTCAGGTTTTACTGCTACGTGAGGTTGTGACTCAGCGCCCTCGTCTTCATATTTAGAACTTGAAACACCATTTAAAATGTTGTTCGGATCCAAGTCCTTGACAAACTCAGGTTCTAGTACACGGTGAGATTGTGACTCATTGCCTTCCTCTTCATATTTAGAACTTGAAACACCATTCAAAATGTTTATGGGAGCCAAGTCCTCGACAAACTCAGGTTCTACCACAAGGTGAGACTTTGACTCATCACCTTCCTCTTCTTCTACCTCTAAGATTCTAACTTTTGGGGTACTGTCCACTCTCTGCAGCATTTCAGCGCTTGGGACCCTAATAACAGCAGAAAAAACATCATCTTCCATTGCCTCACTGTGCGGAGAATCATCGTCACTGTCTCCAGATACCAGGGCAATTGGCATGACCATTTTTGGCAGCAATGAGATCCCAATATCCACAACCGGCGTTGGCTCATTCTCCAGAATGTCTTCATCATTGTTAACCATAGAGATAGATGAAATAGAATCACCATACACCGCAACATTCACCTCATCTTTCACAATCACTTTATCTCTATCATTCAAAAAAGGCTTATAATCATCAAACTCGTTAACACTAATCCTTTCTTCAATGATTTCTTCATCGGGGCTTTTCACAAAAGGCCTATAATCATCAAATTCATTAACACGATTCCTTTCTTCAACGACTTCATCTGGGATTTTCACAAAAGGCCTACTAAATGCAAATTCATTAAAATCATCACTTCCTCGAACAATTTCACCATCCGGATTCTTCACAAAAGGCCTGGAAAAAGTATAATCACTAACATTACTACTCCTTTGAACAATTTTTTCACCTGGGCTCTTCACAACTGGTCTTGAAAACTCATACTCCTTAACAAAATGAGTTTCTTCAAGAACTTCCTCATCTGGGTCAGTCCCAGAATGCCTCTCAGATGCACTTTCAAACTCATCTTCACCAATCACAAATCCCTCATACTCCTTCTCACTCCCACTACTATAACTACTGACAGAACTATTTTTATGACTTTTGGCTGAAACAGAATATTCAAAGTCAGAATCATCCATAGTAAGGGGAGCTCTAATACCTGATAATGAACTGGAAACGGGGACCTTTGGGGCCATTTGTGTAGCGGAAAGAGGGACACCATGAAGCCTTGAGTCCATTTTTGTACTATAGTGTGTGGGAAAAGCAAGAAAACAGATGGGGCAGTGAATCAAATTTCCATTGGAAAAGATGGGTGCTTTGATTAGGGTTTCTTTTTGGGTTTTTGTAGGATTGTTCGTTTGTTTATGTTTGTTTTATTTGAGGTTATGATTGTGTTACGTTGGACATGGCGTTGGTGTGGTAAGAGAAAGTACACATGGAACCATGAGTTTGGAATTTGTGACGGACTGGTGGGATAAGGGGTTATGGGGATGGGGTTTGAGGATGGAATACTTGGATTTGAAGAAATTTACGTCTGCCCCGCTTCAGTTAGTTAGAGATTCCAATGCTTCTATGACCACATAATAATTTTTGTCTTTTTAGTTGTTTCGATCATTCCAATTGTATCCAATTTGAAATTCAAAACTTCCTTTTTTTTTTTTGTCTCGAACCTATATTTTTTTGTATAAAAGACGATATTTATTCGCATAGTATGTGTAAAAATACTATTTTACTCTATTTTTAAGTAATCGAGAGATAAATATGAAGGAAGAAAAAATTGAAAAGAACCATTTTTGATATCATATCAACCGGACATGACTCATATTTCTTTTGTAAAGTGGGAGAAGGGAGAAGATACCAACCTAACGCATACTTCTATTCTTTTTAGTCACTTTCAGATTAGCTTTCTGAAATGAAATTTGGAAATGAGCC